>JBBIGC010048669.1:0-26239 GCA_037576955.1 Lepidarchus adonis | reverse complement strand
AGAGAGAGAGAGAGAGAGAGAGAAAGAGAGAGAGAGAGAGAGAGAGAGAGAGAGATAGAGAGAGAGAGATGTTGCCCATGGACTTCCTCTGAACTGTGGTCCTGTGCCCAGGCCCCATAATTCACTAACCCTGTCTGAGTTGTAAGCCCTAGGTGGATGCCCCAGCCCCTCTACGTCATCCTGTCGAAATGGATGTGGCATCCCGACAGGACAGCATGCTGAATATTTAAATAATTTCCCCTCTTTTTTCCTTTTAAAACACTGAAATAAAAAACCCAGGAAGTGTAAACTATATAAAGCCTCTGTGACCGAATTTAAGATCTGCTACTCATAATAAAAGCAGCAACTTACACGACTGTGTCTGAAAGTGAAGTTGACGGGTGCGGTGAGCTGAGGGTTGGTGGTTCTGAGCAGTAAGGCCGACGTCACAGTGGACATCATGGTTTTCTCTGTGTTTTTCACAGTGGTGAAGAGGTCAGCCCCCAGCATGTTGGAAAAGTTGGTGTAGCTCATAAATGCTACAGCAGCTGATCCTGAAGCCCAACAAACACACAAGCAAATCTTCAAATGGAAAAGAAAGGCATTTCATATGGGTTTTATATAACACCACATGAAACCCTGTAGGATATTCAATATGGTCAAAATCTGCTGCTTTACATACAAAAGAATATAATATTTAAACAATACCATTGTTTTTCTTTGCTATTCCAACAAGATCGATATCCAAATAAGCTGAAGTTGTTTGAAGTTGAGGGATTTTTTCCAAGGAGGCATTAGGTCCAAGTGTGAAAAGTTCAACCTCTGATAGAAAAATAAATAGATAATTAAATAAATCCATGACAAAGTTCTCACACTTTACAGAGAAAACACTACAGCCATATTTCCTAAAAACTGGGAGACAATTGCTAATAGGCTTTTGATATGAGCACTGATGTTAGATGGTCACTCTCCTTAGTCCAGAGGGTGTAGCATTTACCAAAAACATTTCTTATTTAATTTTGTCTGATCACAAAATTTCCTCATATGGCTTCTTCTCTGTATGATCGAGTTTTAAACTGTATTATTGAATGGCACAGTGAATTTACCACATTAATTGCTAAATTTTCCTCCAGTTCTTTCTGACTGGCATCACTTTTCTGCAAAGCTGTTTTTACAGTGTGCCAATTTTGGGGTTTACCATTTCAAAAGAAACCAATGAGGTATTAATGTTAAAACCATGACATGCTACTTTTTAAACAAAGGAACTTAATATGAAAAATAAATTGTTTACAAAGTATATGTAAATTAACATCTACATATTAAATATTAAGTGTATTTAAATTGTATTGAAGCTGTGATCAAATACATTTAATGTACACAACTTAACCTGTATTAGGATTAAACCACAAACATGCAGCTTAATTATATTAATATATTAATATTTGTATATATTATAATATTATGAAATATATAAACGCAGTCCTCTCAATCAACTACTGAGTGTAATTACATGACAATTAATTATATATTTGCAACAAATTCTGTGCTTCAGTAAGTGTGAATATGTATCACTAAAACAGAACAACGATAATAACAAATTCTATTTTCATTATATATTATCACTTCTTTTTTTCTGTTCTTTTTTTCTTAAAAATACCAAATAATTATACTTTAGATGTTAGATAACAAGCATTAAATACACACACATTTAGTATATATAGATATAGATATGTCTGAGCTGGAGATTGTCCCTCTAGGAATGGATCTGAGCACCACTGCAGTAAATCGAAATTCTTTATTTGAGTTATAAAAGCTAAGTGTCTTCACACAATCATTTACTGAAGGTGTAGATGTAGTAGCATGAAATAAATGTGTCAGTGTTCCCTTGAATATCTTGAATTTCCTGCTTGTTAACAAGGTGCAATGCTGCAGAACATGCAACGATTCATCTCTGTAACAACATGATTTAAAAACTTTTTCGACCATTCAGACATGGTTGGGTCAGTTCAGGTCCTACACAAGAGAGTGTTACACTGTGCTAGTTTACAACAGAAACCACAATATTCTATCTATTAACAGTTCAAATGATGTTGTATATATTTACCTAAATTTGGCAGACGTATGGGCGTCATGTTGTAGGTGGCGGTTTGTATCACCAGTGCAGACAACAGTTTCTCAGTGGCAATCAATAAATTATTAGAATTTTTCACACTTTGGACTGCAGTATTTGTGACAGCATTCATCACTATTGTTCCCAAAACATCAACCACAACCTAGCCCATCCCCCAAGAGAGATAAACCTGGTTTAATATCTAAACTCAGTCATCTTGTACATGAAAACTATATGTTTAGGAAATGAATAGACCGAGTCTCACAGTTGGCGGTAAACTTGAAAATGAACCATTCATGATCTCCTGCAAGAGCGTGTCTGGAGACGTTGCAGAGAAAAAACTCTAGAAGAGAAAACAATGTGAGATAAACATGGCTTGTTTTTGTCAAATAAATAAATTAATAAATAATTCACACTTTACAAAAATCTTAATATCTGTTGTCTCTAGCTTGATTGTTCCTGTTTCTTGCTTCCTCTGTATTTCGGTCCTTTAAAAATGAAGTACTATGAGATATGTTAAGGAATTTTGTGATCTTCTATATTATATTTTCTTGTTTTTTCTCCAAACAAGGGGCAACACCATCCACATGTTCATTCAGTGCTTCAGAGACTGTTGGAAAATCAGTTATAAGTGAAGTTGGGAGAAGTGTAAATTTAATAAAAGGGTAGATTTGTTGGGTCATGTGATTGGGCCAGAGGGAGTGAAGATGATTAAAGTGGTCGCTGAATTGGAGAAATCCAAGACTGAAAAGCAATTACAGAGATTTTTGGGTTTCAGTTTTGTGGCTGCTCCATTGACTGCTTTACTCAGGGATGGTGGTGAAAGCACCTGGCAATTAGAGTGAAATGAAACATTCGATATCTTGAGGACAAGATTCACTAGTGCACTCGTAACCCAGATCTGACAAAGCAAGTAGATAATTTATGAGTTTTGAATGAACACTCTCCCACAAAAAGAAATTGTGATGTTGGAAGTCAGGAATTGCAGGCCATAAAACTCTGGATAAATGAAGACACTGACTTGAAGGGTCTCAACTGCCTTTTGTGGTTCTGACTGACCACAAGAACTTTTCGTTTTGAGGAATGCTAAACACCTGAACCCCAGACAAGCCAGATGGGCTCTATTTTTCAAACTATTTCTATTTAGTATATCATATCATTCAGGCACTAAGAATGGGAAGACCAGGTCTTTCTGGAGGACCCACTGAAGGAGGAACTGGTGCCCATAAGATGGGACATTGAGGGAGGCCCAGAGAGGAGAGTTCACAGGCCGAATGCCCTTCTGATAGAATCTACGTGCCCACATGAATCAAGTTGATAAGGTGGGTGCACACCAACACTGCTTCAGGACATCCTGGAATCAATAGGATAAAGACATTATTGACAGAGAAGTTTTGGTGGACAAGATTACCACAAAAGTGATGGATTGCGTAAGGTCAGTGTGTGCAAACACCTTGACAGCTCCCAAAAGGAAAAGTAGTTGCCCTGTCCATACTTCTTGTAAAGGTTCGAACTTCACATATTTCAGTATAAAGAAGAAATTTCTTCTAAAGAATTGTTTGAATAAGGAAAATGAATTGAGCAATGTATTGGCACACAGCAGAGGATGGTTATAATCGGAAAAAAAGGGCAACAGCTTGCCATCAGAATAAGAAAAGTAAAGTTGACCCGGAGTACTTGAGGAACTTCTTTCACAATTGCTGCTATTGGTTGGATGAAACCTTTCCAATCAAAAGAAAAAATATGATATGTAATGTCATTTTATTAATATCTACAACTTCATTTTAATACTTTATATTAACTTTGGATTTAACATCATTTAAAGTTTTGGAGCCCCAAGTAAAATCATGATTGGAAAAATTAACCAAACGATGACCTTTTCTTACTTTCTAAAGCTTCTAATTGCTGTCAGAATTTAACTATCCAGGTTTTGACATGATAAAAACAAGCTTTACTTGTTTTCTGTCCTTCTAATGCATTTTTTTCTTCTTTTGTGTCATAACACATGTTGATATACAAACCTTAATTTCTATTTGATGCCTGTAACACATTCAGAAATTTGGAACATCGCAAAATCTGAGTGAAAAGTGTTTACAAGTTGCACCATTTAAAAATATTCCACAACAGGGGTGCCCAATACATAAATCGCAAGCTACCAGTCAATTGCGAAGGCATTGCCAGTTATGCTAGTATATATACGTTTTTAGCATTTTTATTGTTGGTAGCTCATTTTGACTTCGCAAGCCAAATAAGTGTGGCCACCCCTGTTCCATAATAGGCTGGTAAATTGCTAACAGGTCAGGGAATAATAACTGGGTTTTAAAAGAACATCCACCAAAGGCTCAGTCTTGACTAGCAAAGTCTGGCTGTGGATGACCACTTTGTACTAAACTTTGTGAGAGAAGTGTCATTTAGTTAAAAAGGAATTTCTTAATTGGTGCTTTTCCACTGCACTGGTGCTGGTGTTGTTCTGGGCCTGTTCACAATTTTGAAACAGGTGGCGTGCTTTTCCACTGCAAAAAACTTTTTCCTGGTTCTGGGGCTGGGAACCTATGCTGTCATAGGGTATGGGTGGGCATTTGAGCTAATGCTAGTCTGTGAGTAGAACCGGCAAATAAGCCAGAAGATGCAAAAAAGTATTTTGAACATGAAGTTATGATCTCAGTGCTGGAGAATTGCCTGAAAAACACGATGTGTTTCGCAATTGTTGGTTTGAAGAATCAGACAATGGTGACCATAAATGGATAGGAAGCATATTCTCAATCCAATAAAAAGTTAAATTAAAATGAAAGATGATGTAAAAAAGTGGTAAACATGACTCTTTGCCAAGTTTTTTGAGTGTATTATAGGCATCAAATTTTTAAAAGTTTTGCTTTTAAAGTTGTTCAGTCTAAACATTGTAATTCTTCCATAAAATGTTTTTTTTTTTAGATAATAAAAGTTTTAGAGGATTAACAAATCAAAGTTTATTTTTATTCTCACATCCTTAAACATCTCAGCATTGCAGGAAAAGGGGTTTGTATATGGGATATGAACGTGAACGCATGGTAATTCTCATTGCACTTGCACATGCACCTTTGCACAAAAAATTAATTCCTTAACCTAAATACCCGTCCTTCTGAAATAATTAAGCATCATTGCAAGTGTTTGCTAAGAAGGCAATATTTAAATCTATAGAACATTTTTATCATATACATTTTCTCTAATTGTATACAGATATAACTTACTTTAATTTATACCCTTGTGTATTTCTTTGCCCTTAGGCCAAAGTTAATCTTAACATCTCTAGTTTCCTAATGAACACAAAACTTTAGCATTCCTTACACTTTCCATAATGAGTGAGAAGGTAGACAGATGATTACAGGAGCACACGGTGTACATGTCAGTGGTGGAGATGATACTACAGCCACTTGCAAGCCATTGTGCGCCATTCCAATACACACAGGAAAGATTCCCTTTAAGGTTACTGTCCTAAGATTAAACATTAAACAAAAAATTAAACAACAACAACTGTAATAAATAAATACATTTTAAAAAGACTTAAATGTTCATAGTTTTAAACAGATCTCAAATTCAGCTTTATATCACTCATAGCTGGTCTTTTACTTCAGAGGTCCCTAACCTTTTTCGCACTACGAACCAGTTTAATGTCAGACATAATTTTTTTTACGGACCGGCATTTAAGGTGTTGTGGATAAAAACAACAAAATAAAATGATACGACCAACACACAAAATTTTTTTTTGTAAATATAATAATAAATGTGAATCCACTGTGTAATTATGTAACTTTATTAGCAGCGTCCTCCTGAAATGCACTAACAACGATCAGAGTAACGTCCTCCTCTGCCCCTCACGCGCTCTGGTCACTATGGTAACGTGTAAACGTTCCTTTCAGAATAAGTTTTCAGTGCTGTTGTGATGATCTCAGGGTTTTCTGACATGATTTTCATCCAGAAAAGTTGAGTCTCTAACACACTTAGATGCTACGGATTGAGATCATATATATATATATATATATATATATATATAAAAAAATCTTAAATTTTTTGTAAGGCCCAATACCGGCCCGTGGCCCGGTTCGAAATGCTCCATGGCCCGGTAGCGGCCCGCAGGCCGGTGGTTGGGGACCACTGTTCTACTTAACATTTAAAGCTGCAAGATTTCAATAAGATTTGATAAAAAAAAAGACAAGAGAACAGTTATTGAAAAACAAATGTGTTGTGACTTAATAATTATAACATATTTGTGTAATAGTTTGCTTTTGTATGTGAAGATTTATGATAAAGAAGCACTGCATAAATGCACAAAGCTCTAGGCTTTTTTTTTTCAGAATTCCTTATAGATTTTTTTTCTTTTTTTCTGTTATATACATTGTTAGGTATAGGGTTAACACAAATAAACATGCCAATGCCAATGACCAGTATAACTCTGGATAAATCAAAATGTGTTTCCCACTAAATAGCCACTATTTTTCCAGTCAAAAAGTGTAGGACAGAAAACATGGACTGCAACTCTTCATCTGTATAGAAGACACTGTTAAAACAAATCTTTACTCACAGCAGTGTGTTTGAAAGTGATGTTGACTGGTGTGGTAATCTGTGTGTTTGTGGTGTTGAGCAGTGTGACTGACACCACATTGGACATCATGGTTTTATTAGTGGTATCAGCTGGGATGAAGAGGCTGGGGTTCAGCATATTTAACAGGTTACTGTAACTGAGGAAAGCCACAGCAGCTGATCCTGAAGCACAACATGGCAACATTTTACTCAGTACAGCAAATCAAAATCTGAATAAATCAAGTTCAAAGATACAAATATCCCACTTTACCATTGTTGTTCTTTAAAATCCCTGTCAGATCAATATCTACGGAAGCGCTGCTCGTGTTAAGTTTTGAGACACTGTTGACAGAAGCACCAGACCTCATCACAAGTACCTGAACATCTGTAAACATAGACGACAAATGAGGTATGATGAGCTTTTCCAGAGGTTTTTCACAAACTGTTGGTTCCTGCAGATTTTCATCCTGATCAAGCAGTAACATGCCTGCAACCACTGCTTCAAATAGTTATTCTTAATCTACAAAATATTACTTCTACTAGAGATAAAAAAAAAATGTGCATGGCATGATGTTAAATCAAAATCAAATATTTAATAATAAATGTAATATATTTTTCTTTTGGTGCTGTGGTATTTCTCAACCGAAATTAGAAGGGAGTCACCAATATAGCTACAGTGTCAATTATATGTAATGTGCCATCTGCTTTAAAGTCAAAGTATCATAATAATTCTTTGAGTTTTAGAATAGAATAGAATAGAATAGAATAGAATAGAATAGAATAGAAGAAACCTGTATTATACCACGAGTGAGAAATGTAGGCATTAAAGAGTTTTTAAAAGACAAAAAGAATACTGCAGAAGAAATAACAACAATAATCTGTACACACAAAAAAGAACCCTATAAAAAATATAAATTAATATATTGCTCAGTTTCTCTTTTTTTTTGTTTACTGAAATTATGTTCTATCTGACCAGGGTGTCCAGACATTCAGTGGGGCAAAAAAGTATTCAGCAGCTATCGATTCTGCCATTCAAAGTTCAAAAATCATAGGTACAGACAGAATGTAAAAAAATCTAGAAAAATCCCATTGTATGATTAAAAAAAATATTTGTATAATGGCACAGGAAATAAGTAATTTGTCAATAACAAAAGTTCACCTCAATACTTTGTAATGTAACCTTGTTTGGTCAAACATTTCCTGTAGGTCTTCATCAGGTTTGCACACACTGTAGCTGCTATTTTGGTCTATTCATCCAGGAGCAGTGATGTTTTGGGGCTGTCACAGGGCAACATGGACTTTCAACTCCCTCTACAGATTCTCTATTGGATTGAGGTCCAGAGACTCCAGAACTCTAGAACCTTGAAATGCTTTTTATGTAGCCACTCCTTCATTGCTCGGGCAGTGTGTTTGGGATCATTGTCCTGCTGGAAGATCCAGCAACGTTTTATCTTCAATGTTCTCAATGATGGAAGGAGGTTTTTGTCTAAAATCTCACAGTACATGACCCCATTCATCCTTTCCTTAATACGGATCAGTTGTCCTGTCTCCTTTGCAGAAAAGCAGCCAAAAAGCATAATCTTTGTGTGTATCCCAAGAACACCATACCCACTGTGAAGCATGGGGGTGCCATGCTTCACAGTGGGTATGGTGTTCTTGGGATACACTTCAGCATTCTTCCTCCTCCAAACACAGCGAGTGGTGTTTATACCAAAGAGTTCTATTTAGGTCTCATCTGACCACATGACATTCTCCCAATCCTCCTCTGGATCATACAGATGGTCTCTGGCAAACTTTAGTCGGGCCTGGACATGTGCTGCTTAAGCAGGATTTTAATCCATGACGACGTAGTGTGTAACCTACAGTTCCTCCCGTGTAGTTCAGGGCTGTCTCCTTACCATTCTCAAGATAATCTGTTCCGACAAGGGAGATCTTGCATGGAGCCCCAGGTTGATGGAGATGGTCAGTGATCTTGATTTTATTCTATTTTCTAGTAATTGCTCAACAGTTGATCTCTTCTCACCAAGCTGCTGCCTATTGTAGATCGGATCATCCCAGTCTTGTGCAGGTGAACAATCTTGTCCCTGGTGTCGTTAGACAGCGCTCTGGTCTTGGCCATGGTGGAGGTTGGAGACTGTTTGAAGGTGTAGACAGGTGTCTTTTATACAGGTAACGAGTTCAAACAGGTCCCAGTAATACAGGTGACGAATGGAGGATAGAAGAGCTTCTTAAAGAAGAAATAACATTTACCCCCTCAACTTAACCTTTACAACTCTGTGTTTTTCATTTATCACCCATTTTCGTTTTCTAGCAGTAATGTATCCGCTACTCGAGCTGAGGGTCATGACCAGGTTTGGTGAGTAAGGGCTTCAGTTTTAACCACCTCTCCCTGCATGTAGATCCCTCTTCTGCTAACTTACGCAATGCTTATAATCTTTATGTCCTTATGATTTGTAATAGTACCTACTCACCTAATGTTTGAAGGGTTATATTAGTGATGTAATAGCTGTATTTTGCTGGGGTGTTCACCACCAGGAGAGACAGTACATTTTCAGTGGCATTAATTACAGAGTTCCCATAAGAAACCAAATTGTTTTGGTCAGTAGCATCTTTCAGAACATTTGCGGCGTTCTGTATTACATTCAGATAGTTCACTGAAACCTAAAAAAAGAAAAGAAACACACATAATTTCTGAACATCACAAAAAAAGAACAAAAAAATGATCATGTAAACAAACGTTCCTTACATTTAATGATATCACGGTTGCTGTGCTGTCCTGAAACTGATTCAGGACATTCACTGCACAGTTTGCTGTGGCCTGTACCAGACATACATGAGTAAAAAAAAAACAGAAATTAGAATGCTTATGAATAGGCTTTGCCATCAGAGTTCCTCTGTCCCAAGTGGTCATTCATACTTACCGTGCATGTCTGTTTTATTATTAAATCTGGAAGAAAAAAAAAGAAAAGTTACAATGAATGGAAGCTATTTGCGTTTGAGATGGCACATGATTAAAATAATGAATACTTCAGATGTGAAGTACACCTGTGCACTCGTAAGTGTCCCCTTCAGGCCAGATACCATCAGGTATGGAGAATTCTGGGTTACACACACAACTGCCATAAGGGAGACCACACTGAGCATAGTTACCACAGGATGAATTACTGCAGAATGAATGACCTGTGGATAAGTAGATGAGACCAAAAAAACAACAGAACAATTATAAAATAAATCCACTGACTGACACCCTGGCCATCACATATGTATGTGAAGTATTTCCTTTTTTGACACTTGCAGAGTTGCCTTAGATAGTGTATATGTACAGTACTCTGTGACACCACAACATAAAGAGCTAGCAAAACAATTCAACAGTGATTTTTTTTCTGAAATTTTGACATTTGCATTCAGAACACTGGGTGGCACTAAATATATTTGAGTCATGGGTATTGGCAGCAAGCGTGTTGGCAAAGAAGATACTACAAGTTATCAGGGCTCAAGAAAACCTGAATAAACTGAATGAATAAATACAGTCAAACCCCATTAGCTCAATCCTATTGGTCTGGGCCCCAAGTTTGGTGAGAAGAGGGTGGTGAGTGATTGGTCCATTGTACGTGAGTGTCGCCCACCTACCAACAGCAGTAGCAGCCAAATTATAGAATTGGCACGACTGACTGTGTTCTAGGCTACAGCACTAACATGGACCCAAGTTTGGCGAGCTATAGAGGCTGAGCTGCATACGCCTGACGCTTTGCAATGTGCAGTGAGGGCGAAAGGTGAGGTTGGTGGCTTAAAGAGGTAAATGGCATAGAAAATGTGTTCTGCAGCCTTTCATGCTGAGAGTCTAATTTGGTGACATAATGGGGCTAAGCTAATTGGGTTTGACTGTAGTTAACAATACGCAAATCTGGAAGTGTAAGTTGTTCACTTTATTACTGCTGAAATTTGTTAATGTCACTTGAATTATCTAATAAATTAAAATGTGATCAAATTGGAAAACATTGTGATTGAGTTTTATCAGTAACCCAGTTTAAATTTGCTCTGTGAAACCAAACAATAAGGCAGGTATACCCTTCCTTGGCCCCTGTAGTTAAAAACACCCTTCATAATTATTGGCACCCCTAGTTGAGGTCTGTTCTTAGGCGTCTAATAAATTCAATTTCCTAAAAAAATATATAGACACAGCTAAAGAAAAAAATCCAACCTTTAATTTAATTTATTCATTGGATTTTATTTATTTTATTTGTATTTTTTTTTACATGAAATCATGCTACAGTTATTGGCACCCCTGTTGTTAATATTTCTTATAACCCCTTCCAAACTTTCCAGGGTCTTTGAAAGAGAAAAACACAGCATCACAGATCCTTGGATTCACGCCAGACCCACTGTTTGTTGCCAAAAAGCTCACTTTTAGTCTCATCTGACCAAAGCACACAGTCCCAGCTGAAATCCCAGTACTGTTTAGCAATTTCCAGATGTTTACATGTGTGGTTCTAGGTTAGAACAGGCATTTTCCTTGTTTCCATGTTTCCCAAATGGCTTCTTGACATGGAGATAATGTCTTATGGTTGTCATGGAGACTTTGTGACCCCAAAATACCACTCATGCAGTTCTCGAACAGTGATTTTTCCTCCTCACTGTTCATAGTGGCCAGATAAACCTGGGTCCTCGTACAAAGTTGTTTTTCATTGCTCCAATTGTTTTAAATTTCTTGATTATCCTCTGACTGTATATTCAGGATGGTTTAGTTGAGTTATGGTTGACAGAAATCTGCTTTCCTTGAATGACATGTTCTATTGTCTTCCCCATGTTGAATAGTGGCAATATTTAAGAGTCATATTTATGTTTAAGGGAAACATAAAGTCATTGATTACTAATAAAAGTTCTTTTTTACTTTGATCAACTTTAAAAACTAAATTAGAAATGCTAAAAATGCCACAATTACATTTATTTAATAGGAATTGTTAGGGGTGCCAACAATTCTAAGACACGTGATTTTGGTAAAAATATTTTTTATCTTAGGGATGGATTTTGTTAAAAACTGTGGTTATTTTAAGCATTTTAACATATCTTACAAAGTGGCCATTGCCCATTTGTCCCACCTCTGACACATCAACTTCAAGAACTGACTGTTCACTTGATGCGTAATATATCACACTTCCCTGACAGGTAATGAAAAATAAATAAATGTCACTCAGTGGTCTTTATGTTATGGCTGATTGATATCATTTTAAAATGTTTATTTAAAGGCAAGTCCCGCTCCGGTCCTGGAGGCCGGTTTCCACCACAGTTTGGTGATTTCCCTGATTAATCACACCTGCTAAGACTCACCTGTTAATTTCCAGGTTCAGGGAAAGTGTTTGAGGAGAGGATCTACCAAACTGTGCAGGACACTGACCTCCAGAACCGACTTTGGACACTCCTGCACTAGCTGATAATTACGAAGTTTGAAAACGCGTAGGCTTTCAGTACTGAAATATTCCCTGAGCACATTAAAATTGTGTGATGCTTTTTCTTAAGCCCAGGACTGTAAAAGTACTCACGTGAGGCATAGAGGCCACTGGTTGGAACGAGATAGTAGAGGATCAGCCCTCCACCACAGTCTAGAGTCTGGAGGCCTTGCTCAGAACAGCTGACACCGTTACTCCAGTAATCAACGCTGCACGTGTACAGCTGGAAGTTTGCAGAAGTGCTGTTAGACAAGAGGGACAAGAGGGTTGGAGTAGAGCTGGTATTGGAGCAGTAGTAGACCAGGCGATCTCCTCCAATGCCACTGAAGTTGTACCACCCCTTTGTCAGATTAAGATCATTCGTTGGTCCTCCAGGAGTAGAGGCGGGGATAAAGCCAATGTTGCGCCATGGGTCACTCAACGTGTTGTGAATTTGGCAAACATCTGAAGAGCAGATTGAACAGAGGTCCTGTCACAACTGTGAACTTTGAAAAAATGATAAAGTATGTAAAATAAAATGAATCATTTTATCTGCAGATATGGAGATATTACCATAATCAAGGAATTCCCCCCATTTTCCATCGCTGTCGTAATTAGCAGTCGTGCTGCACCACGGTTTAGTGTGATTCATTGTTGTACAGTTGTTGTAAGAAGATCCATTGTAAATAAATGGGAATACACATGGAGCTCCTTTAGAATTCCCATTAACTGTGAAATTATCTAGAGATATACAAACAACATTGTATTAGAAATAAATCTTCAAGTTAACAATATCAAGAAAAGTGCTTTACTACTATTTATGGTTATCTGGTTCTTATTTTTCATAGAATGTTGTCTTTAAAAAAGTAAAATAAAAAAAAAGTTTGGCCTAATGTTATTAGTAATATATTGAAGAAAAGATACAGTTGAGCTTAAAAGTTAACACTTCTTTAAAAAAAAAAAAAAAATATATATATATATATATATAGTTTAAATTGAATGTGATCTAATGCATGACATGAGTTTCATACCAGACCTAAAAACAGATTTAAAAAAAATATATATAGTTCAACAAATAAAGAAAAAAAACATATTTGCTCATGCATTTATTGAAAAAAGATCCATAAACAGGGTGAGGCAAAAGTAAGTGAATGCAAACACAGCATAAGAACTCTATCCCATCTGTGAAACATGGTGGTGGAAGTTGTTTTGGTTTGGGCCTGTTTTGCTAAATCTAGACTTGTAAGGCTTGTCATCATTGATGGATCAATGAATTCTTAAATTAAACCAGAAAATACTAATGAAAAATGGAAGACATCTGTTCATGAACTGGATCTCAAGAGACAATGGGTCTTACAGAAAGATAAAGATCCTAATCACACCGATGATTTTATTAAAGTGTGGTTAAATAAGAATAACATGAACGTTCTTGAATGGCCTAGTCAAAGTTCTGACCTTTACCTAAAGCTATTGGTTCATGTAAAGAAACTCATCAACATCCAAATTGTTCTGTATAGAGAAATAGGGATAAAATTCCTCAGAGTGAATTTACTGGACTGATTAACAATAAACACAAATGTTTAGATATTATTAGATATTATTGTTGCTTATTATGCAGATACTGTGTTACTGGATATAATTTTTTGCTTCTTTAATATCCTATAAAATGCTTCATTTCATTTTTTTTTGTGTGTTCACAAACTTTCAGGCACCACTGTAATATTTGACAAAGGCAAAACAAATGAACAATATGTATCTTCAATTAGGAGGTTGGGTTTGTATTCGAAATGTTCTTAATGTAAAGTGGAGGAAATTATTATGTGACTTATTTTTTGAGTTTGTCCACTGACAAAGAAATGAACAGTCTATCATTTTAATGACAGTGAGAGAAAATTAAAATCCAGAAAATCACATTATATAAAATATATAATCTGATTTGCATTTAATTGAGTGAATTAAGTATTTGATCCCCTAGCAAAACAAGACTTAGTACTAAGAGGCAAAACCCTTGTTGGCAGCACAAAGGTCAGACATTTCCTGTAGTTCATGACCAGGTTTGTGCACATAGCAGGAGGAATTTGCAGATCAGCTCTAAGTCATTAAGGTATTGAGGCTTATATGATCACAAACAAGCCAAGGGCTTAGCATCACAATTTAAATGAGGGGTGCCCTACTCCAGCATTGGTTGGCAACAGCTAGGTGGTTCGCCTCCTACAACACACTCACTAAACCTGGCAGTGAACAGGTGAGCTGAACCAGGTGTATCAGAGTAGAGAAATGACTAAACTGTACTGTAGATTGGTCTAAATATTGGTAATTGGTAAAATAACCTTACTTCTTTCATTAGGAGATAAATAACCATCAGTAAAAAAAAAACATGTATTTGTATTGAATTGTGATGTACTTACAGTATAAAACCGCATTTCCACTGGTGACTATGGTCAGCAGAACTGCTGTAATCCCTGGTGAAGAGGCAAAATATATAAATAATCTACACTTTACCAGCTCTTGCATATCTGCCAAGACATTTGCTTCATTCTAATTGTACCATGTGATGATTGATAACTTTCCTTTTAGAATGCATGCATTAATGAATTAAATGTGTTGCCGCTTTACTGAAACAATGGCATCATAAAGCACTTTAAAAAGGTCATTCTTTGTATGCTGTGCTATTTTGGTTAATTCCTGAGAACCAAATAATATTTGCAACATTATTTTGCATACAGATGGAGGTGATAACTGTACAAAAGGATGCTTTTTGTTTGTTTGTTGGAAGCAAAATATTTTTTGCATCTAATTTTCTCTTTCACATTCAAAAGATCATATCAATCATAGATGTTGACATTAAAAACATGTATCTACAGTACTATGCTGTGTTAAAAGCAAATAGAATAACATAACAAAAAAGGCAATGCAATGGCACATATGAAAACAAGTGTCTTTTACTTCAAATTTACTTTATAAACATAACTGATATTATGTTCCAGGTTGTAAAGGTTCTTTTTGAGAATCTGTAGAATAGATGGGAGGGAGATACCAGGGCTCCAGTGAGAGATGAAAGGTTCAGAAAAGATGTTGGATTTTGAATTTTTTTGTTAGGAACCCCTGTACATTAAGCCTCAACAGTGATGTGCCCTAACAAGTTATTTATGTATTAAAGTTGTTATGTTATTTTCCAAAATAATGTCTTATCATGTTATACCATTATTGCCATAAATTCATGACAGACGGGCTAAATGAAAAAGATCTAAAATTATTTGCAATTAAATGTAGTTTCAAGATTCTTCTCTACTGTAAAATTGTCTTTTGGAGGAAAGTATTTTGGAGATGTGTAAACTCCGCATCTAACAGAGCAAATAGACACAAGGAAGTTCATGCAAGTTCACTCACCTGGCAGGAAGCTCATCTCTCTTCTGTGTTCTGAACAGAAATAACATAAGGCAGAGGCTTTGAATATGAATGTCACTCAATAAACTTCTCATGACATCATTCATACTACGACCAATGGTGGAGCAGCAGTGGCGGAATATTCTGGACGTCAATGCTCTGCAAGGAACCTGTATAACATTTACATTTAGATTTACAGCATTTGGCAGACGCTCTTATCCGGAGCGACGCACATGGTGAGCGGTTGGGGGTTAGGTGTCTTACTCAAGGGCCCTTCAGCTGCTGTTCGGCCCCGAGAATCGAACCTGGGACCCTTCGGTCACAAACCCACTTCTCTAACCATTGCTCACATAGCAGACACATTTGGCCCACATCTGGCGTGAAGCTGGCACAGGTGGCTTTCAGTCGGCACTGGCAAACAGCATGTGAACCAAACATGGCCCAGGTGTGGCAGAGGTGGCATTGGCTTTAATGCCGCAAATAACATGTGGGCCAAATGTATTTTTCAGCATGTTGTTTAGAACTCAGGGCCAAAATCTAATATTATTGTTGCAATTGTTTGTAAATTTTATTCACATAAGATAAATACCAGGAGTTAATACATTTAGTCAAATTGTTTTTCTCATCACAAAAACAGTATAAAAACTAAAGATCTAATTATGAATTAAGTATAATATAATTAAGTAGGCGAGACGGAATTGCGGTGGGAAAAAAAGAAAAGAAACTAAACCCACCACTCTTGAGGTAAACGGGAATAGCGGTGGAAAACAAAAAAAAGAAACTAAACCCACCATGCCGGCGTGTGAGGAAACGAAGCCAGGGTGAGAAAAGGGAGAAGATCAGTAGGACCAGGGGACAAAGTCTCGCTAACACTGATCTTTCTAAGGAGCTGACTTGGGGATAAATGTGCCTTCCCTTTCCTTCTCTTTCCTCACAATCACTCCTATAATACTGCCTGTGTGTGCAGACAGAAACACACACAGTGAAAATCTAAAGGTTCTGAAACAGCAGATAGATAGACTGAGGAGCCTGCAGGAGCCTCGGTCTCAGACTTTACCAATTACCGGCTGGGAGAGAAAATTGTCTTAAAGACGTACATTGACCCAGCGACTAGAGCAGCCTCTTTATAGCCGTCCTGACAGGTGGTGTGAGTTACCACTGATTGGCAACTCACCACTGATCCCCCGGGTCAGCGGCAGGTACTGCAATGGTTCCCACTGCCGGCTCTGGTAGGCTGTCTGCCCCCTCTGGTCTGGAGGGGTGCTGCCGGGGTTTGTTGGTGCGCACCCCCTGCAGTGCCCCGTGTGGCCTGGAGGGATACTGCAGGGTTTTGTTGGTGCGCAGCCCTTACAATATGTATACAACGTATATACAGTTTTATGCAAAGGTTTTTTGACCAGCATACGAGCAATTCTCTCTGAGAGTTTTCTTGGTCTTCCAGATCTCATCTTGACCTCCACAGTTCATCTGAACTTCCATCTCTTAATTGCATTTCTCACTGTGGAAACTGCAAACTGAGAACGCTTTGGTATCTTTTTGTAGCTTCTCCTGCATTGTGGGCATCAAGAACTTCCATTTTCAGAGTCTTACACAGCTGCTTAGAGGAACCCATGGTTGGTGAGTGTCCACACGTGTGTGCACAAGGTTTAAAGAATCAGAGTGTTTGTAAACCTTTGAAATTGGTACCAGCTGATATTTACTAATGACCTTTACTAATGACAGCTGTTGCCATGCATTAGATCTAACGAAGTGATTAAGGTCTGAAACCTTGTAAAAAGAATCTGTGCAAACAACTCTAACAATGTTTTTTTTTTTGGTTCAATTTATAGCGTAAAAGTAACTATGCATCAATGTTTGTTGAAAATATTGCATTTTTCCATGTTCTAGAGAGACTGTGTTTACATTTTTTCAATTACACAATCACCAAAGGGGTGCACAAACTTTTGCATAGGACTGTATATAAGCATAACTACAGTACATAGTTTAGCATAGCTACAGCATACATCAGTATGAGAGAGAGAGAGAGAGAGAGAGAGAGAGAGAGAGAGAGAGAGAGAGCACACGTTAGGCTCTTGTACCCCAAACAGACTCATTAGAATGATTCACTGAATCGATTTGAACTGATACGAGTAAACGGTTTGTGAATCAGTGAATCATCTCTGTCCCCGAGTCTCCTGCTACAGCTGGTTTGTTGTGGGGGAGGGGAGCAGTTCTAAACCACATTCCACACTTTTCTGGAAATGGGGTTTTGTATGATTATTTACTGCAGATCTTACATTTCCTTTCTCAACAAATAGAGAATCACACTTCAGACTGAACTATGATCCAAAGTTTCCTTTATTAAGGTGGGAATAAACAAGCATGACACACTTTACCATAACAATAACCACAACAATACAGGGGGGTCTTCGATTTATATACTTGACTAATGGAAATTTGTGGTTATGACCCTAAGTCGATGACCCCCTTTAATGATATTGTTTTAGCTTAGAAGCCCCTCAGGTAAATGAAGAGGGTTTGCTACTACTAGTTCTTCTCCCAACTGCTCCCATTAGAGACTGTTACAATGGATCCTCTATTTCCATTTCTTCCTGTCTTCTGCTTCTTATTCTTCCACACCATCCACCTACATGTCCGCTTTTAGCAAATCTACAAACTTGCCTGGCAGCCTCATTGTTCTAGAGAATGAAAAATGCACAGCAGAGAAAATATGACCAAATTCATGAACAAGACACATGCTTCTAATTTGTTTTTCTTGATGGTAAGGTGGACATCGAAAGAGCAACTTTGCTAAAGACAGAGAAGCAACACAGAAGCTTCTTGTACTGCTGCCGGATCTGAAACGAGAAAATAACACAATCAGCAAAAAACAAACACTGTAGCTCTATTTCTTTCCTCTCAGAGTGTAATTTATATTAGTAATTCTTCAATATGGGGAATGTAATGGTAATTCATATTTATTTCCTAAGAAAGCATAGACAATTTGGCTTACTGTATCTTAAAGGCCTTAGCCCTAGAAGTGTACAGTAGATTGCAAATTGTTTACATTTGAAAAGGATGAAACAATAACCAATAAAAAAATGTTATAAATAATAAAAAAAACCTTTCAATTATTAACATTACTATTGTTTGTATTTGGTTGTTTTGTCAACCCTTAGAACAATAAATATTATGATTTTTTTTGTAATATTATGAGGATTTTTACTTTTAGATTTTAGATTTTTTCTTCAAAAGAGAAGGGTTTTAATGGGCTGTCTTCCTTTTGGATGCCCACACTTGTGTCATATCACTTACACTTTTGGAAATATAAACAGGGACACTCTGAATTTATCCTAGACCCCATTTTGAGAACCATGGCTTTATGAAACCAAAATGCTTTTTCTGTTGCACCATGTAAATAACCTTTTCTGGACCTACTGACTAAAACTGTAACAGAAAGTTTCACAGGTTGAGCAGGTGATATCTTACCTCCTGGTTAAGGACACAGTGGATAAAGAAGATAAAGGTACCCTGCTGGGAGTTAAAAACCACGAAGACAGCATAAAGTGATTCACTGCTGGCCACAAAGAAGCCTAGAATCCAGGAACATCCAACTATGAAGAACTGGCACAGGAGTTTACACATCACACTTTTAATAAGCTTATTATCAGCTATTGTTGCAGTCCTCCTCAAGATCTCGTTATTCAGCTTTTTCAGTGTGGAGATAAGGATGATGATGATAATGATGAAGAGGAGCATGTTTGACTGTCAAAGAGAGAGAGAAAATAACAATCATGAATGAAAACAATGTAATTATCGCTGCAACACCATTTCTCCCGCACCACCCAAAAACAGTAAAAAATTTCCTGACATTTCATGGCATATTATGGCCAATTGGTCAAATAAAAATCCCATTAAGTCCCATTAGTTTCTCTTAATAGTGGTCCCACTGTACATCTCTAAAATAGCTATGTAGGTGTTCAGCAACAACATACAAATACCATACTAATAACAATATTTATCCAATGTCATTACAATATAGTAGATTATATAAATACACATGTATATCATCATGTTTTATTTATGACAGCACATGCAACAATGTAAATACACCAGCAAAAACTGAGGTTACATGTGTAATTACGTAAATTAACAGGCAACATAATTGAGCCTCCACATATTGTAAAATATTTGTAAAATTCTTATTTACGTCCAAGTCAAGAACCTTCGATTTGTATTTAAAAAACATGTATTATACAAGTGTCATAAACATTTTTTAACATGCTGATTGACAATGAATGACTTATTAAGTTTGGTATGATGAAATAATTAAGGTATAATTAAGGCATATAAGACCTAACCCTAACCCTAACCATAACCCTAGCCTAAACCTAACCCTAACTTTAACCCTAACCCTAACTTTAACCTTAACCCTAACCCAAACCTTACCTAACCCTAACTTTAACCTTAACCCTAACCCTAACCAAACCAAACCTAACCCTAACCCTAACCAAACCTAACCTAACCTAACCTAACCTAACCTAACCCTAACCTAACCTAACCCTAACCTAACCCTAACTTAACCTAACCCTAACCTAACCCTAACCTAACCTAACCTAACCTAACCCTAACTCTAACCTAACCCAACCTAACCTAAGCTAACCTAACATAACCCTAACCTAACCTAATCCTAACTTAACCTAACCCTAACCTAACCCTAGCCTAACCTAACCTAACCCTAACTCTAACCTAACCTAACCCTAACCTAACCTAACCCTAACTCTAACCTAACCTAACCCTAACCCTAACCTAACCTAACCTAACCCTAACTGTAACCCTGGGCTGGGACTTAAACATAAATCTTTCTGATCACAAGGGCAAGTTAGACTACTAGATTACCACTGCCCAATCTGCAGTAAAAGCCATTATCATTGAGAAAACCAACACAGTCTAATGAATTCAAACCTCCTGCAGGTGAAGATTTTCTTTATTTTTGTCATAAAATGTACTTACTGCCAAAATAAAGCAGACTGGCCCCAGAAAACTCCAAATGAAGCCTTGGTCTATCTTCAGCCAGCATCTATAAAGAGACATGTATTTAAATAAATATGCAATAAACAATTTAATGCTTCATTTAATGGTTCTTTTTAGTTTTTTTGGTTTTTGTTGTAGGTGAAATATCTTCTGTCACTCACTGATCACTGCCGTATCTATCAGGAAACAGTCCAAAAGACACGCCCACCACAACCAGAGGAATGATATACCCAATCATAATCAGATATTTCCAGTTAAGCACCTCGTTCTGCTTTGATCTGATCTTTGTGAGGTTCTTGGATGAGATGAAGAGCAGCACAGCTTCAATGAACATCCACACGAAAGCAGAGAGGAAGAGGAAGTGCAGAACACCTGCCATTGCTCTACACATCATCTAGAGAGAGAGAGAGAGAGAGAGAGAGAGAGAGAGAGAGAGAGAGAGAAAGAATGAGAGGGAATGCAGTTTTTTCCTTCTTTTCTGGCAATGGTTTATATACCCACCTCTACAGGTCGTATGTAAATGAGAAATTTCTGTGTGAGTAGGAAAAGAAGTTGAGCCAGCAGCAAGGTCAGACACAGATTGACCAACGCTGTGTTGATAATGCTAGGCTTCTTCTTACAAAAGGCAAAAGTCAGCAGAGCCAAGCTCAGGAACACAAGTCCCACAGGCATGGCCACCAAGTAGAGCATCTTTAAGAGAGGGTCCGTCTGTAAGCATAGTCCGTCTCTGGATTAGATTTCTATTCTTGTAGAGTCAAATGTTTAACTTGTACAATCCTGAGATGCACTGGGTCAATTGTTTTTTCCATCTTTACCCAATAATTTTGTCATCAAACACAACAGTTCAGTCATGGGGACCTCCTGACAAAACGTTTACTAGCATCACCTCTTACAAACTCACAACCTCTCGGTTCAATTAAGCGGATATACAGGCAAATAAATCTTAAAGCAGATAATCCTTTATACATTTTTATAGGGTTTATACAACACAATGTAGCCTGTATCTCTTACCTTTAACGAACCACTAGGTTGCATAATTAGAGCAAAGGTTCCTGGATAAACACAGTAGCATGTAGTAGAACCATTCATCCTCAAGGTAATACATTCACCTTCCTCCCACTGAGTTTCCCTCCATTTTACACAGGTTACAGTAACATCAGGCTCCACCTCCTAGCACAGTTAGAAACATTTAGAAACATTTCACATGTAAGTCCTGAGAAACACGACCCTGACGTTTGTGAAGAAATGCGGAAGATGACAAACAATGTTAAGCTTTAAGAAATCAAGGTACAGAGGAGTATTGTTGGGCTCAACCAAAAAAGAGACTGGAAAAATAGAAAAGTTGGTCGCACACTGAGAAAAAAAGGCCAAAGGTCTACAAAAGGATTTTTAATCAATAGCAAAGGCGCAGATCAGACGTTTCAGCAAACAGCTTTTCTCAATGCTCTCAGTGCTCACAGTGAGTCAAACTACTGATATGCAATTACCAGGTACCCAGTGGGTTCAAACAAGAGACAGGTATGGTGGGAGGAGCTTTGTAAGTTTGACAAATTTCAAACATCAAAAGGTAAATACTTTTTTTACAGCACTGTAATAATGTAATAACGTAGAAACAAGGCATTAATATTTAGACTTACAAAAAGGAATAAAAAATGTACCTTATTGAAATAACCAAATAGAATGATAGAATGGTTTTTATGCCTTTAAAAAGTATACTTGTATATTTTTTATAAATATAAATTATATTTGATATACAATTTCTTTATGATAACTGATAAAGCAGCACAACTCACGTAACAGTGGTTCAGGGTGATCTGTAAAGGGTTTTGAGATTGTTGTTCAGTGGTTGTGGTGACTGCAGTTTGGTCCATTTCTTCTTTATCAAAGCAGTCTACTTGCCGGTAATTTTGATAGGATGTTGGATTTACTGCATCTGCCTTTGGCTGGTTGTCGAAACTGATCAGTTTTACTGTCACAATTGTAGACAACATGGTTTTCTTTGCTTCGTTTGCTGAGTTGAAGAAGTCAGGTTTGAGGAAGTTTGACGTGTTTCTATAACTGATGAAAGACACAGCATCTGTTTCTAAAGCACAGCACAACAACATCTGCATTAGTATAACAAACTAAGAAGTGAATACCAAATAAACAGTCTATTATTCATGAAGCACAAAAAAACATCTTCCTGAGTTCCTGGCTTTTTATGTTGGAAGTGATTAAAAATATGTTATGAGAGAACCTACAAAAAAAAAAAACAATTACATTACCCTTGTAGTTTTGCAAAATCTTTGTGAGGTTGATATCCAAAGAAGCACTGGATGTGTTGAGGGGTACAAATTTACTCAAAGAGACATTTTGACCAAAAACAACTGTTTCAGCCTCTGATGAACATAAACAAACAAAAAACAGATAATATGACGATAAAAATGAATTAATATAACTATGGTTCCAATATATTGTTACAAGTGTGTGTGTATGTAATAAAACTGCAAAAAACAGTAAATATCTGCCATTTAAAAAAGGAAGAAAGAAATTATTTAAAAATATTGCCTTGGTTAGCCATCTTGATTGCATTTTGTAAGTTTAAACAGATTTAGAATTTGAGGTCTTCAACACACGTAAACTAGAGGCAAAATAAAAGTGGAGAGTTGATTCAGGTTCCATTGTTTTGAAACGCTCTACAATTATCAGGTGAACTGGCAACACGTGAGGCATCACAACTGAATAAAAAAGGAGAATCCACCAAAGGTGTAATCTTTCCAAAGATGAACTGTGGCACATCAGTTTACAATAGAGTTCATGAGAGGATTATCTGTCAATTCAAAAAGAACAAAATCTTGTCAACGCAAATACAAGAACAAAACACTGTCAAGAGATTCAGGAAATTAAACAAAATATCAGTCCCTTGTAGGGCAATGCCAACACTGTTGAATATACATGTGCTTTGAGCTCTTATAATGCACTGTGGAGAAGCCATCATGCATGCTGTCCTCAGGAGGACTTGTCATATGAAACTACCATGTGAAGAAAAAGCCAAACTTCAACATTATAGAGAAAAAGAGTTGAGATCTCTGGACCTGAGCTCCTCTCAAATTGATTGAAAGACAGATGTCAGATGAATCAATGTTTTAACTTTAGCAAGACTGGACATCAAAGGCAAAATGGACCATCCACTGTTAATACCGAAAAGTGTAAAAGCCCACATCTGTCATGGTGGGGGAGGATGACTTATGTCTC
Source organism: Lepidarchus adonis (assembly GCA_037576955.1). Lineage (NCBI taxonomy): Eukaryota > Metazoa > Chordata > Actinopteri > Characiformes > Lepidarchidae > Lepidarchus > Lepidarchus adonis. The sequence goes on along the minus strand of JBBIGC010048669.1, from coordinate 2,533 downwards.
ATGTGTGATATGTCTGATATCAAAGCCCATTTATGTGGAGGTGTAATAGTTGGGATTTTTTGGAGACACATGCTGTCACCGAGGCAATGTCTTTTCCGAGAAAATCATGCAGAAATAACCATAGACAAGGCCATGCCTCATTCTGCACATGCCTCACAGCTTCCTAGAAACTGAGTACATGGGCTTGACAGACCTTTATGAAGAGGAGAATAGAACAACAGCATCTATGAATTGTTGGGCAGGTAAAGCCATGTATGAAACAAAAATGAACAACTCTCCTCAATTCCCAAAAGATTAAACAATGCAATCTAAGGTAAGGGTGATGTAACACAATGGTAAGCATACACCTATCCAAGTCATCCCTTTTCATAATGTGTGGCAGTCATCATATTCTACATTTGTTTATAAAGATAGCTTAGAATAAGCCTAGAAATCTTACGCAGAAATGTTTTTTTTTATTTGCATGTTTCAACTTAGAGCTCCTCTCTATGCTGCTTTTTGTAGGGTCTGTCAGGTGCCGTCCTGTATGCTCTATGTGCTTTTCTTTTGACGTGTCGACCATGTGTTTGTGTTGCCCTTGTCGGTCACGTGTCTGTCAGGTGATGGTTCCCAGGTGTTGCTTGTTTGTCCCGGTGTATTTAAGTTCAGTGTGTTTCAGTCATGGATGTGGGTTATTATCATTTTGTGATGCTGTGTCTGTTTGAGTGTGCGTTGTATTACATGTATTTAGTTCAGAGTTTAATAAACTTTATTTTTTATATCCAAGTCGCACTGGCTTCTGACTTCCCTGCAGTCGTCACAGGGTCAAGCTGATCATGAGAAGTACATATATGTAAATATTTCATTCTCTTTGGAAGCTTATACTTGTTGCTCTGTTGTGAACCAGCCATTTTGAAATAATGAAAAATTCGAATGGGATGTGCCTGGTTACCTAGAGATGGAGCAGCAATGTCGTAATAGTAGCAGGTGCCTGTATTCTTCACCAGTGCAGACACTAGTTTCTCAGTTGCATTAAGTAAACTATTACCATAAAACACCAATGTGCTTTTATTCGTAGAAGCATCTTCTAAGGTTTGTGTTGAATTCAGTATCTTATTCAAGAAATAGATGACAACCTAACCAAGCACAAGACAAAAGTAGGCATAATATTAACAACCAGATATACACAAAATACACATAAAAAATAAATTAAATTATTCTTACATTTTCTGTTATCACGTTTGCTGTGCTGTTCTGAATCTGATATAGCAGATTTTCTATACACAACACTGTGAATGTAGCCTGGGGGGAAATTATTATTATTATTATTTATTTATTTATTCATTCATTCATTTAACGAATACAATTACATTCAAAACTGTAAATAAAAGTGTAACTACATAATCTTATACACTGATGTCTTTTCAGCCCTATATTCATACCTGGCATTGTGGGTTTTCTTTAATCAAAAGATCTGAAAGCAGAGCGGGTTCTTTGTGTTCACTTGTTGTATAGATTCCAGAATGCATGTTTCTAAATTGTGATAAAAACTAAACATAGCTTAATGTACCACCCCTCAAAAATTAGCACACACACACACACACACACACACTGAAAACCCAAACCCTGATGTAAGTCAAAGACCCCCTGTATATATGTATAGTATGTTTTAAGGTGTCTTCTTGTAGAATAAAGGAGTGAACCCTACCTGTACATCCATAAGAGTTTCCACTGGGTTGGAAACCGTTTGGTACGACAAGTTCATTGTCACACTCACAGCTGCCAAAACGGAAACCACATTGAGCTTGTGCACCACAGGAAGAATTACTGCAGAATGAAAAGCCTGCAAAGAACGTGAAAGATAAACAACTTTGTTTACCTTGCAAATAACTGGGCACTTTTTTTTTAGATGTTATTTGCTTGAGGTAAAGGTTTTCTGTAGAACACTGACCATCCCTTATTCATTTATTTATATATTTTTTTAAAACAATTGTCAGTGTCTTCTACTTTTACTTCAATATATTGTTATAATTATTTTATAATGTTACTGCCCATTGCATCTAGCAGTACAGGAGCTCCCTTATGCACCCTTATACTCCATATCAAAAATTATAACAGAAACCAGAGATACAATAGCACATAGTTAGCAACACCCTTGCATAAACACTGTGGTATACTGTAGCAATTACATGGGAAACAATATAATTTAATAAGCTAGCACCTCGACCTCCCTGGAAACACCTGGCCCATCATCATCGCTCATCATCTTCCAAGTGGGGAAACTTTAGAGTTAGGGTTAGGGTTAGGGTTAGGGTTTAGGTTTAGAGTTAGGAATAGGGTTAGGGTTTAGGGTTTAGGGTTAGGGTTTAGGGTTAGGGTTTAGGGTTGGGGTTAGGGTTAGGGTTTAGGTTTAGAGTTAGGAATAGGGTTAGGGTTTAGGGTTTAGGGTTAGGGTTTAGGGTTAGGGTTTAGGGTTGGGGTTAGGGTTAGGGTTTAGGTTTAGAGTTAGGAATAGGGTTAGGGTTTAGGGTTTAGGGTTAGGGTTTAGGGTTAG
>JBBIGC010048630.1:0-11494 GCA_037576955.1 Lepidarchus adonis | reverse complement strand
TCCGTGTTGTTTTTTTTGTGTGTGTGTGTGTGTTTTGTGTGTGTGTGTGTGTGTGTGTGTGTGTGTGTGTGTGTGTGGGTGTGTGTGTGTGTGTGTGAGTTTTTGTGTGTGTGTGTGTGTGTGTTTGTGTGTGAGTGAATGGTTGTCTGTCTGTTTTGCTCTGTGATGGGTTGGCCTCGTCCTGGTGTACCCTGCCCAGGCCCAAAGTTACCTGGAATCGGATCGAGCGTCCCCGTGACTAGAAATGGATAAGCAGTTTAAAAAATGAGTGATTATTGTTGTTGTTGTTATTATTATTATTATGTAAGCAGATTTTAACATGGCTAAACACATGACTTCTGTCCATTTTTGACAGAAAACAATATTTCCTTTAATACATTACAGTACAAATGACTATAATCACATTACAGTTACTGAATAAATTACAATAACGTTTTTCACTACTCAAACTAATGTAAGCGCACAACAGTATTTACACATCATGCATCTAAAACACACATTTCCACCATGTATATTTTGTGTCCTTGTCGTTCTACTGTATGTAATTTGTGATTGAGTATGCTACTTTACTCAGCTGCCTACTCTGCCTGACTCTGTGTGTTTGAGCAGGAAGCCCATAAACAACTGAACAATACTTTGAAGCATCTAATCCAGCTTCTATGTAACTGATGGATAAAGATTACTGTGTTAAAGAAGAGAGAGACTCAGATTAACCTAGTAGACAGGCTAGAGTCCAATATCATTCACATACAGCTCTGAAAAGAGTTTTATTAAAGAAATTGATAACTTGCATATACAGCCTAGTTTTCTATGCTTAGTTCTTCAAAACCAACCTTTTTATATACAACCAGCCAAAACATTAAACCATCTGCTTGATACTCTGTAGGTCTCCCTCATGCCACCAAATGCATAAACATTTTGTGCAACAGGAGCTCCTCTTTGGGAAAAGGCTAAACATGTTAGCCTTTAGTCCAGACATGGAAAAGTAAGTCTTCGGTGCCCATGACCTTGTTGCCTTTTCACCAGTTGTCACTTTCTGTAGCTATTGATTCCTTTATGCCTGTAAAAACTAAACTGTAGACCGTTTCACCACATTATAAACAGGCTCCTGCACGGCCAGCTTATAGAATCAACAACCATGCTGTGAAAGGAGCTCAGCACCTGGGAGCAACCACGCTGATAAAGCTTTAGCTTCACGTGTTGCGTATCAGCACTAATTACTCCCGTGATCAGAATGCCCTTCCCTCCGTCCACAGATGGCATCACAACCACGGAGAGGGGTACCTGCCTGTCAACCAGCAAGGAGAACCCAAATCTCCTTATGCTGCCATCCAATGGACGGTGTCTATCAATGCTACTTTAGCCTTTGCCATTCATGCAGAAGTTCTAAACAGTGTTTCAGCCCCTTGCTGTTTTCTGAATGAGATGTAACCAAACAGTAAACAATTACATATGTCTTAAAGACACAGCAACAATAACAAACAGCCTGGTCACTTAAGAATGAACTATGATGAAATATGATTGATATTTTTGGTACAAAACCTACACAAAACTGATGGAAAATGTAGAGTATGGATCCTTTAAAAACACTTTAGCCAAATTTCTTAAATGGTTAAAGATTTCACAAAAAATGTTTGATTACATAAAAAGCACAGTAGCATTGGGAGCTGTGATTGGCCATGCTGTAGGTGGTAATTTGCATATTACAGCCTCCTGCAATATTAAAACCAACATTGCAATAGTGACTGACAGATAGTGTTTTGTGCGTCCTTAGTTTTCCAGGAATTAAGAAGTAAAGCAATTCCATTCAGAAGTAATAAGTCATTAGTAATGGAGTTTTGGGGGGTATCTACTCCAACATCAAAGCAAACATCAGACACCACACATGCATTGGCTGAATGACAAAATTCTGGTTAAAATAAACCTTTTAAACATCAGTAGCAACATGAACATCAACAACAATGTGATTTTCACTGTCATAACCATACAGACATAATATAGCACTGGATGTTCAGACATACAGGCCTGCTGTCTCCAAAGAACAATGACCTAGCATGTGCAGACTGTGGCTCGATGCTACGCACCATCAGCAACCATCACTGTCTACAGAAATTCTTGAACTCTGTTATTGACAGCTGATGTGTTCCTGCATGCCCTCACTATGCTTTACTCCAGCGGTTCAAAAACATGAACTCTTCACACCCTGACGTTTCGTGACGACGGCAACCGCTGCACTTTGTCTCCTCTCCTCAAACGCTGTTGTTTTCAGGACGCAAGATCTTTGATCTGCCAGACGACAGTAACGTGGTCCCCGGCAGAGATCTCGCCGTGGCTATAATCATACCGTCCTCAAAGGGCCACTTCTCTTTTTTCGTTGCCGCCTAAATTTTTCAGCGTTCTATTTTTAGGCCTTCCTCACATGACATTTGCAGCGTAACATCCAAGCGGAATTATTCATCACATCTAACAGAGCGGAGGACCGAGGCATTTGAAAAGCTGGCTTTGGGGTAGATATCCGGTGGAGCTCATACCTCAAAGTCTTTCTTGACCTGACAGGGGGTCATTAAGGATTGACTTAAGACACAGTCAAGGAACTGAAGGACGAATAAAAGGCAAAACTTGCTGGTGCAGAAGATCAAGACCAGCAAGACTTGTATGATGCAGCAGTGGCCTGGGTTGTAAAGCCATATCATTTAGCCAGTGAGGGTCACAGAGTAACAACTGCTCATAAGGCCAAATACCTGGAGAACATATTGTCACTTTCACATTGTCAATGTGCATCTTTTTCTCTTTTTTAAATTTTTTGTGTTTCTACATAATTTGAACACAGCAGCTGCTATGAAATTAATACAAATGCTCTAAAATTCCTATAGAAATGCTGTACATTCACATATTGTACTTAGCTTAGATGCAAATACGGGTTTTGCTGTCTCCTGTAAAGTTACAGTTTTGAAAATGCAGATTTTGTGGACATAATATACTGTAACAGAGCTCGGGAGGAGGTTCATTGGCTGTTGGTGGAGATGCATTATGGGAGCGGGGGATGTTAGTTTTGTCCACAATGTTTTCAATGTTAATGTGGTTATGGTTGAGTGTTGTAACTAAAGCACCATTGTTTGTGGGTTTGTGTGTGGATTGGTGGTGGATGACCAGGCTCACCATAGATATTAACAAAAGTTCACCTCAATACTTTGTAATGTAACCTCAGTTGGCAATGACAGAGGTCAAACGTTTCCTGTAAGTCTTCACCAGGTTTGCAGGTTTGCTGGTATTTTGACCCATTCTTCCATGCAAATCTTCTCAGGAGCTGTGATGTTTTGGGGCTGTCATAGTGGGTATGGTGTTCTCGGGATGCAACTCAACATTTTTCTCCCTCCAGCCTTGAGAGTTCAGCAGCCTGATGGCTTGGGGGAAGAAGCTGTTAAGGAGTCTGGCAGTTTTGGCATGGATGCTACGGAACCTCTTCCCAGAGTGCAGCAGGGAGAACAGTCCATGGTGGGTGCGTGGGGTCTCTGAGGATGTTTTGAGCTTTGGTCAGGCGGTGTTTCTGAGCTGCCTCTTAGAGAGTAGGGAGTGATGATCTACACTGTCCACACCACTATACACAGATACTTCCAGTCTGAGACAGTGCAGCTGTCTGACCAGACTGTGATACAGCTTTTTATATAAACTATGGACACAACTTCTAAACTAGACGACTGTTTAGTTCTTTAATGTTCACCCCTTATAACAAAAACAGACACAGTATAACTGAACTGAGGAGCTTCTTTCAGTACATACAGAGAGAAATGCCCAAAAGAGACTATAGTCTTTCTAAATAAAAACAGCTTTATGTGACAGTAAAACAGGACTTCTCGCATAAGGGTGCAAAATTAAATGAATACACAAAAATAATACATTTTCTCATTAGTTGGTTATGGGAAAACAAATATTTTTTTTCCTCTTTTTCAGTATTGATAAACCAAAAGCAAATAACCACTTTTTTAACAACTGCAAACTTTTTTCACATTTTTTTATTGATTGAACTATTGCTGTGAGATAAGTTGCATTACCCTACATCTGTAATGATTAAACTGCAAACTGCCTTGGGTAAGAGCTTCTGCCAAATGTATAATAATAAAATAAATAAAGCAGAACTAGTCTCGTTTAGACCAGCTACACCACAACACTGTTGCTCCATCCTGTGTCTTATGCATATTATTTGTTCAGCAAGTGTCTGAATAAAAAGCAAAACCAAACCTAACAAAAGTTAGATGATTTGTCCATCAAATTAGACTGGAGCAGTGTAACTCAACCCTTGTTGTAGTATTCAGGTGAAAACAAGGAAGTACTAAAATGATGCTGTGCAGTGGGGCTTCAGGACCAGGGTTAAACAGCACTATGATAGAGAAATATATCTTTGGGCAAAATGCATCTCAAAAAGACACATGGCCTAACTGACCTGTTGTTGGAAACAATAATATAGACATGGTGCCACATTATTTGATGGCATTTCCTGACCACTGTATAATTCAATACCCGAAAAACATTCCAACACTTCACTGTAGAACTTCCAAATATTTTCTATAATGCTTTGTGAATTCAGTCAAATTCAGGCAAACCTATTGGTTGAGCCATCTATGCGAGACACTTGTAATACTGTCCGTCGGCTGTGAAATTACCGGCCTCCAGCTTCCTGCATACTTTCAGCTCTGCTGTGTCTATGTGTGGAATTCTTCTCATGCTTACCTGCTGAGTCTGCACTCTCCACCCTTCACCACTCTCCTCCCCTTCACTCTTGAATCTTCGTGCCTGGCCTCTCTCTGCCCTCTTGTGTCCAGCCTGACATGTCTTGGTGTGTCAGTCAGCTTCAAGTGAACAAAGCCGCTTGGGAGAGAGTGGATGAGTCCATTCTCAGGCCAAACAATGCATTTGATTCCAACCCAAAAGGCTACTGACAGCAATCTCTGAACTTCATTCTCTGCATACTGACCATACACTGCATCCACCATGGCTGCTCTAAGCTCTTCCACTGGAAAAGCTACTGATGAGTCAGCAGTACAGAGATTACAACACAGACTTTGATCAACTTTACTTCAGAAGTCAAAAAACACAAATCCAGCACTTGACTGAAAGTAAAGATACCCTTCTAAAAACATTAGTGATATTTTTACTGGAAGTGAAAAAGCTTTTAAATATATTTATCATCAAAATGAAAAGTATTGCAAGACATGAACTGAACTTTCCCCTCCTGTGTCTTCAGTATATATAACAGGAAAACATTTATATGAACTCCTGTGTTATTGGGCATCTGATTTAAATACACCTCAGTACACTGAGTGGGCATGTGGCTAGTATTGGTTCAGATGGCCTTGGGTCACTGGCACGACCTCTCGCCCTCATTATCAAGCACATTCCATGAAAAACCCTCTGACGCACACTCTCTCACACACGCACATACATACATATTTACATGCACATATGCACATTCCAAGGTCGTGTGTTCGATTATGTGCATGAGCACGCAGGTATGTATGTGTTGTAGGAGATTATAGGATTATTATATGTAGTATATGTGTGTGTATTTATGTTTAAATATATGTTTATCTGTATATTTTTCTTTTCCAGGTGCTGTTCACCTCTTAATTGTGTTTTATTTTACAGATGCAGCAGTTGGTGTCCCATTAAGTTTAACATACTATGTTTGATTTCTTTACTCTTTTCTCCCCCACCTTTCCTCCTATCTTCTCTCTTTCTTTCTTTTTTCTTCTTTTTTCCTTTTTTGCTCTTTCTCTATTTCTGTCCCCTTCCCCTGTCACGTCTGGCATTGATACGCATTACAATGTGAATGAATGAATGAATGAATGAATGAATGAATGAATGAATGAATGAATGAATGAATGAATGAATGAATGAATAAATAAATTTATTAACAAAAAAAGCCTATTCGACAAGTACAGAGCTTCTGTTGGCAAAGCAAACATGTTTGGCACAATGAAGCTTTCAGATCATGGTTCTGAGTGCCAAAGGTGCTGGACAGGGCAGGTAAAAAACAAAACAACATAAAGTGGAGTAAATAAATATTTGACCCCTTGCTGATTTTATTAAGTTTGCCCACTGAAAAAGAAATGAACAGTTTATATTTTAATGGTACGTTTATTAACAGTGAGAGACAGAATATCAAAAAGAAAATCTAGATATATCAAATATATAAATTGGTTTGCATTTCATTGAGTGAAATAAGTATTTGATCCCCTACCAACCATTAAGAGTTCTGGCTCCCAACCGGTCACCCACATTAAAGACACTTGTCCCAACTAGTCACCTGTATAGAAGACACCTGTCCACAGACTCATTCAATCAATCAATCAATCAATCAGACTCTGACCTCTCCACCATGGGCAAGACTAAAGAGCTGTCTAAGGATGTCAGGGTCAAGATTGTAGCCCTGCACAAGGCTGGAATGGGCTACAAAACCATAAACAAGAAGCTGGGTGACAAGGAAATAACTGCTAGTGCAGTTGTTCAAACATGGATGGATTGTAAAATTACCTTTAATCGACCTTGGTCTGGGGTTCCACAAAAGATCTCACCTCATGGGGTGAGGATAATCATGAGAAAGGTGAGAGATCAGCCTAGAACAGTCTAGGAAGAGCTTGCTAATTATTTCAAGGCAGCTGGGACCACACTCACCCAGAAAACCATTGGTAACACACTATGCTGTAATGGATTAAAGGCCTGCAAAGTCAAACTATCCTTCAACATCTGAACAAAATAAAACACTATGACAGGACCCCCACTGCAGACACTGAAACATTAAAAATCCAGACTTGAGGAAGCCAAAATGCTTTTGGGAGAAAGTCTTGTGGAAAGAAGAGACCGATGTAGAGCTTGAAGCCGACAAAGAAAAGAATGAAGTACATACTGTCAAACATGGTGGAGGTTCACTGAAGTTTTGGGGATGTTTTGCTGCCTCTTCCACTAGGTGCCTTGACTGTGTGCAAGGCATCACGAAACCTGAAGACTAACAAAAGATTTTGGGACCTAATGTAGGTCCCAATGTCCAGAGCCCAGTCTGTGTCAGAGGTCATGGGTGTTCCAGCAGGACAATGACCCCAAACATACCTTTAAAAGCACCAAGAAATGGTTAAATACAAAGCGCTGAAAAGGCCAGCAATGATTCCAGATCTAAATTTGACTGAACACTTATGGAAAGATCTCAAAATTGTTGCTGTGAGAAGGCACCTTTCAAAGATTCCAGGTGAGAGTTGTAACAAGCTTGTTGATTGTTATAGGATTTTTCCCAAAGGGTGTGCAACCAAATATTAAGTTGAGGGTTCCAGTATTTTTTTGTGAAATGGTGTAAAAATTTGTGTTTTTTTTCTTTTCTTTTTTTTTCTTTTTGTGTTGATCCAATGCACATACAGTAGGCCTAGTTACCGCTGCTAAGCTATGACTGAACATTTACAATTTATGGGAGAGATTTAGTGAATGATGTGTCACCTAACACTTAACCTAACTGGCAAAAACAGAAAATATTTTAAATAGTTTTACTGACCAACTTTACTGTATTTTGTAAATATACACAAATGTATAATTTGATGGCTGCAACACACAGAAGTTGGGAGATGTGTGTTTGCCATTGTGTTACATGACCTTTTCTTTTACCAATACCTTTTAATCATTTTAGAAGTAAGGACACTAATTGTAGCAGTTTTACAATTGGAAATTTTATTTCCTAACTTCACCTGCTTAACTGTCTGATTTTCCACTTAACAAGGCACCATATATTTTGAAGAACATACAAACTGTATATGAAGCTCTTGTTGTAGCTCTTGCAGGATACAGTCTGGCATTGTCCTGCTGAAATAAGCATGGACGTCCTTAATAACACGGCTTTGATGACAACATATACATGTCTCTAAAATCCTAATATATGCCTCAAATACAATGGTACCTACACATATTCAGTATCTGACATAAGTGCACACACCCCTGAAAAGTGGACTCATTTGACCACAGATTAGTCAAAGTACTTTGACTATGTTTGTCACAATAGCTGTACAGTTTCTTAGACAGTGCTTCCTGAAGATCATGCCCATTCAACAGTGGTTTCTGACCTTGCTGTTTTAACCTAACAGCAGTATACTGAGGAAAACATTTAAGGAGACCACAGTATAGCATGCATAGGTAATTAAACTTCTGGGGTATTGATCTGGTCAGTCAAGTAGAAGAGGGGGCTGTTAATCAGTTTCAGCTGCTTTGGTGTTAATAAAATAAACAACAGGTGCACTAGAGGGGTAACAAAGAAACAACCCCCAAAACAAGGAGTATTTACAAATAAAGACCAATGACACTTCTCCCCCAATTCCTCTTCACTGATGTGTTTTTGCACTAGTTTTGCATTTGGCTAGAGTCAGTGTCAGTACTGGAAGCATGATGAGATACCTGGACCCTACAGAAATTGCACAGGTGGTCCAACTCCTTCAGGTTGGCACATCAATATGTGTCATTGCCAAAGGTTTGATGTGTCTCAGGAGCATGGAGGAGATTCCAGGAGATGGGCAGTTACTCTGGGAGAGCTGGGCAGGGCCATAGAAGGTCCTTGACCCATCAGCAGGATGAGCAGAGGATGAGCACTGCTAGAGCCCTACAAAATGACCTCCAGCAGGCCACTGGCATGAATGTCTCTGCCCAAACAATCAGAAACAGATTTCATGAGGGTGCCTTGAGGACCTCTAGTGACCCCTGCACTCACTGCCCGGCACCATGGAGCCTGAATGGCATTTTCCATAGAATATCAGAACTGGCAGTTCCACCACTGGAACCCTGTGCTTTTCATAGATGAGAGCAGCTTCACCCTGAGAAATGTGACAGATATAAAAGGGTCTGGAGAAGCCTTATGCTGCCTGTAACATCGTTCAGCATTCAAAGCTGCTAGGTTGCACCTCAGACTGTCCATCCATCATCTCAGTGGGCCATTGTCACTGTCAGCCATGCATGTGTACCAATGAGAAATTTCAGCAAAATGGACTTTTACTTTACTAGATTTTTGTCTTTAAATTTAGCCCACAGTAGGTTAATAATTTTCATTTTCATCAAACAATGTGGAATCTTTCCATTCCTGAATCTACAGATCTGAAGTAGAAGCATCTAATTTGACTGGAGACCTTTGCAGTTCTAAACCGGTAGTGACATTATACCGTAGTTGAGCATAAACAATTAAATTAAATTAAATGTGGCACTTACTGATATCATGCCACAACGCAAAAACTATGCTGCAGAATTTAAGCTCCATGCAATTTCTGCAATATCCGAGAAAAACGTGTGTGAAGCAGCACAGGTTTTTATTGATTGATCTGATTTTGAAGGATTTGAAGAAAGGTAAGTCTAATCATTTTTGCATTTCAGTGTTGATAATTTTATACTGAAGAATTTACATTTAGACGGATGATTGACATCATTGTACTGCAGTACCCCACCCTCCGATCATTCAAATGAAAATTAAAAACTCATCTTTTCCCAGCCAACAATAAACTTTTGTTCTTTTTATTTCTGTTTAATTTACCTTTCCAGCTTGTATTACACACTAGGATGTAATGTAATGTAGCAAAGGGCTGAAAAGTTTAGAAGAGGCTGAATGCAGCAGAGAACTCACCCAATCATATGCGCAGAGGTGTGTTGTAGCAGTATTGTGATGGACAGTGCAATGTTGCTTTCCAGCATCAAAGAAAGAGTTTCTTCTTCTTCTCGTATTTATCTTCACATTCATTGGTTGTAATCTCCAGAATATGACAACCAGATTGTGAGGTTATATTTAGTAAAGCTAATTTAGACGAGATCAACTCTACAACCGCTTTTATTTTACAATACACAGAGAGTCTGCGTATTTTGATGCATCAAGGACTACCATGATCGCTATGCTAACTGCTAATCAATGCTAGTTCCAGCAAACAAATAGTTTGTTGCCACTTTCCAGTGGAAGGTAAGCAATGGCGCTTTCCATGTTCCGCATTTTATACTGACTCGTCATTGATCCATCTTTGTTTTGCATTGTTTTCAAACTGCTGTTATTGTTGATGTGAACAATACATTTAAATTCGCCTAAATATTTGGGGATGTCGTCTTTTTGTGCACTGAACTATGCTTTTAGCGAATGTATTTTCTTGTTTTTAGATAGGCCACCCCATTTGGGGGTGTTAGCACGCCCTCCTAAGCCTCAGCTCTGCTACAATATAGCGTGAGTGAGTGTGCGAGGAGGGGAACTACCAAACTGTACTGGACACCAGTTCTCCAGGACCAGCGCTGCCCACCCCAGCTATAAAGGCCATACACAGGAACAGACCTCTGGAAGACCTCTGCAAAAATAATGTCATTTTTTAATGAAGATCAGTTCTCTAAACATGTCGAGACAGGGCTGTGATCAGACTCTACAGCTGAAGGCTTCTGGGTTCTTTTACATCGCTACTGCACAGAGGATGAACTGCAGACTTCAGTTCTAATCCTAATTTTAGATGAGTACCTTTTAAGGAGGCTCTTTATACTGAACCACTTCCAGATGTCTCATGATCAAATCGTCTTCATAACTCTAGTTTCTTCTTCGCTGATGAGTCCGGGAAAAGTGCTAAGACTTCCGCTGAACCAATCAGGGCAGCTGTCCTCTACCCTCTGCTGCTGGAGAGAAATCTGTATCGAGGGTCAAATAACACTTTAGTGGAGACTGCAGTCTACAGCATGCCTCCACTAAAAGCCTACATCAGTCGGAACTGCTGAAACAATCCATCTAACAGAATTACCCACAGCCGGAAGACAGACAGTCTGGTCTCTGCAGTGCAGAGAAGTGCTTAGTTGGAAACTTATCTGTTTATGTGTGTGTGTGTGTGTGTGTGTATGTGGTGCTACACCCCATGACATAGGATTTTCACTAATATTTTTAAACATTTCTAAACACTTAAATATGTCAATCTCTTTGATACAGTGTGTACAGTGACAGAGCTCCTCTCCCCAAACAGTGGTGTTTGAGTTGAACCAGGTGTACTTGATCAGGGAGATCACCAAACTGTGGTGGACACCAGTCATCCAGGACCAGAGCTGGGCACCTTTGTCCTGCAGTGTTTTATTGAAGGCATTAAGCATCTTACAGAGAACATCACCAGAAATCTTTAGTCTCTGGATGAAGTCTGTATTTTTTAGATGCTGAGTGTTGTGCTGATTGGACCCACGACCAAGGATTGTTCCTTCATACAGTACTGACACCTTTCTATCAGAGTCAGAATTAACATTTTACACCACAGTAGCTCTTCTGTGAGATCAGACCAGACCAGATCTTCACTCCCCATGTGCACCAGTGTCTCAATTTATCATTAAGCATTTTAACAATGTAATATAGGCTTGGTCAAAAACTGCTAATCAGAGAATGAGAGGGGGGGCAGAGAAAAAGAAAAATAGATAGATAGATAGATAGATAGATAGATAGATAGATAGATAGATAGATAGATAGATAGATAGATAGATA
>JBBIGC010048611.1:0-11494 GCA_037576955.1 Lepidarchus adonis | reverse complement strand
TTTGTATCTCGCGGTCATCATTAATACTTCGTTTACATTTTTGAGGAATGTAATTAATTAACATTAATGCTTAAATGTGCTCTGCAGGAGGGAAGCACAAAGTGCGTGGTGACATCAACGTGCTGCTGTGTGGAGATCCGGGCACTGCCAAGTCCCAGTTTCTGAAGTATGTGGAGAAGGTGGCGAGCCGGGCAGTGTTCACCACGGGGCAGGGTGCCTCAGCCGTGGGTCTGACTGCTTACGTGCAGAGGCACCCAGTCACCCGAGAGTGGACGCTGGAAGCTGGAGCGCTTGTGCTGGCCGACAGAGGAGTCTGCCTTATTGATGAGTTTGATAAGGTGAGGTGCGGCAGCCGAATTGTGCTACACACTTTATAATGAGTGATGTGGTTTGAGGTTAAGTGATATTCAAAGGTAGCTTAAATATGCAAGACCGGAAATTACCTAAAATGCTTTAGTACTTTTCACATGTCTAACCTGCCACGATCTGGCACTGCAGTTGTACAATTCCCACTGTAAAATGTTTGACGTTTTAAATTTCATTTCTGAGTTTTTCTGCTGCAGAGCTCACATTGACCTTGTGTTCACTTCTTTTGCTTTTTATCTAGATGAATGATCAGGACCGCACCAGCATCCATGAAGCTATGGAACAGCAGAGTATCTCCATCTCTAAAGCAGGCATCGTCACTTCACTGCAGGCCCGCTGCACAGTCATCGCGGCTGCCAACCCTATAGGTACATACTGGGGATTAAAGGCGGGAAATGAGGGTCATGGCTTTAATTCAGCAAAGTTTCACTTCTCCTCCGTTCGAGTGCTGTAAAGCTTTTGAAAGATTACGTTTTTATCTGTCATCGACCTTTTTATTTCTCAATTATAGCAAGCACACAGTCTACATTTATTCATGTATTTAAATGCCTGAGCACATTTTGCAGAACATTCCACTAGAACGGCAAACTATCTAAAAGCAGAAAGTGACCTTTCTTGTTTCACTCAAACTTATGCTCTGACTTGTTTCTTTAAGGTGGCCGTTATGACCCATCCCTCACTTTTTCTGAGAACGTGGACCTGACCGAACCCATCGTGTCTCGTTTTGACGTCTTGTGTGTTGTAAGAGACACGGTGGATCCTGTGCAGGTAAAGCAGTGGTCATTAACTGCTGTAGCTGTTCTTGTACAGTTAAAGTTGCCATAACATGCTTCTCATCTTCCTTTTTCTGCGAAGGATGAGCTGCTCGCCCGTTTTGTGGTCGGCAGCCACATCAAGCATCATCCCAGCAACAAGGAAGGGGGTGTGGCCGGACTGGAGGAAGTGGTTCTGCCGAATTCATCCGATGTGCCCACCATTCCTCAGGAGCTGCTCAGGAAGTACATCATCTATGCAAAAGAGCGTGTGCGGCCTAAGCTCAATCAGATGGACCAGGACAAGGTGGCCCGCATTTACAGTGACCTCCGTAAAGAGTCCATGGTGAGAGATGTGACTAACAGTTTGGAATCTGATCTAATCGCTTTCTTTTAAAAATACCTGAACCTAGAAGCTAATATTTTATTTGACCCTTGATAGGCTCTTGCATGCATCTTCATTTGTCCAAAATATGTTTGTGGTTCCTGTGCTCTGATCCATTCATTTTTGTCCATTTCTTCCAGGCTACTGGCAGCATTCCAATAACAGTGCGTCACATTGAGTCAATGATCCGTATGGCAGAGTCTCACGCGCGCATGCACCTCCGGGATTACGTACAAGAGGACGATGTGAACATGGCTATCAGAGTGATGCTGGAGAGCTTCATCGACACACAGAAGTTCAGTGTGATGAAGAGCATGAGAAAGGTGAGGGGGGAATTGTGCACTAGGGCTCACTATATTTGTAGTTGTGTTGCTGCTGGATCTTGAAAAGGAATTTTTTTTTTTTGGACCAACATTTGTTAATGTTGGCTTTGTAGAGATGTTCAGTGCTCCTGTAAGCATCTAGAATGAGTAACTCTCTTCTTGGCTCTAAGGTGTTCAGTGATGCATTTTGGGATCCCCAAGCACAGAAATGCATTAGTTCTTACAGGTGTATACAGCCTACAAAATTTAGCTTTAGAAGTTCTCTTGTGCAAGGTGTATGTACTAAGCACAAGATTGAGTAGCTCTGATTATTTATTATAAAGGGATGTTGATGCTGGTTAAAGATATCTGGGCGCACACTGTTAACACATTCAACAAATTTACATTCTCCACAGCAGCCAAATCTCTTGTTGCACTCGCACAGCAGTATGTTTCATTTTCACTGATGCGTGTCTGTCTTCTCCAGACGTTTGCACGGTACCTGGCCTTCAGGCGAGATAACAATGAGCTGCTGCTGTTCATCCTGAAGCAGCTGGTGGCTGAGCAGGTGTCTTACCAGCGCAACCGATACGGAGCCCAGCAGGACGTCATCGAGATCCCAGAGAAAGACTTGGTGGACAAGGTGAGGCCTTAGGCACTCATTTTGTAAAGTTAATTTTATTTTTTAATGGAATCTACCTTGCAGGTTTGCAGAGTGTAAAGGTCAATTCTGGAAACCTGCCTGCAATACATCATCCCGCTTATTAAAAACATCAGCACCAAAACAAGAAACTATCAAAAGTGTTTATTCATCCATTAATTATTGTGGTTTGGTGACATGCGCTAAGAATAATTTTGTGGCTTGCGTTGAGAAAAAATGTTCTGGTTGTCGCTCAACAACATGCTATATACGTCTTTTTGCTTTTTCTTCAGCAAAACGTTTCCCTTTCCCTGGTCTTTAAATTTCCAATGTCCCATGTTGCTGGGCAAAAATCGTGTGATATGAAACCGTGAATCTGAAGCAAATAATGCCACTGGTCTGGGACACCTTTCCATTTAAATTCAATTAATCATTTGTCTGTTCTGGAGAGCCATATAATAAAGTACATTAATATTTTGTGGTGGTTGGCTAGATAGGAGAAGGTCAGAATTTAACACCCATCTTGCTTCCTTTTTTCCAGGCTCGGCAGATCAACATCCATAACTTGTCTGCGTTTTATGACAGCGACGTGTTCCGTGCAAACAAGTTCTCCCATGACCTAAAGAAGAAGCTGATCATGCAGCAGTTCTAAGTCATGTGCTGCATTAAGAGGGACTGCATTCAATGATTTGAGTGATCTGGATGTGTACATATACATACATCTGGACATGTACATATTTTCCTTGGTCATTTGGCACTGTGGAAATGGATATCTTCTGAAATGGACAGAATTCTTTGATCATTTGTGAACGACATTACCACATTTGTTGTGGTGACTTCCAGTGCTGCTTTGTGTAAGAAAGGTGGTATATATATATTTTTTTTTTCCCTGTTTAAATGCAGAAAAGCTCTGCATGTGTAGTTGTGAAAAGATTTGTGCCTTGTTCTAAAATAAATTCATGGTACATAATGTGTTTATTCTTGGTAGTTTTGCAAATATTTGTGACCGCATCCCCTTTCTGTTTTTTCAGTAAAATCTGAATAAATTGAAATAATTCTACATTTATATTATATAATGGATGTAAACCTTTCGGTCAAGATGTAAGCCGTTAATCATGATTTTTAAAAATGGAATACTAACGAAACAGACCCTTTTTTTATTATTTAATACAAGAATTACAGCTCAAATTTATTACACAGTAAATATTCAAAATTAAATTGGTTAAAACAGTACTTGTAGTCAAGTGATTGTGATATACTGATAGTTTTTATTTCTTATATAAAAAAACAACAAACATCATGGTCATCTGTATATCTACCACCATAAATATTTTATTTAAAAAATTTCAGTTTGTTTGCATGTGGTTCCATTTCTGACCAGATGTTTTTGAACCATGTTTTCTCATTAATGGAGCATGCTTGTCAGGGGGTGTGTCTTATAGTAAGCATGTCTTGTGGGCGTATCCTGTCGTGTGGCCGCAGGCAGACCATCTCCTGGTCCCATGAGTTAGTTTGACTGCCTTTAGGACCCAGCGTGCGTCCTGCAGACACTGCAAGCTGACCCACACCTTCAGCGCTGGCCAGTCTCGCAGTGAGGGCGGGCTGCTGTTCATTCAAAGACTGCTCGCTTCTTCTGGCAGTGCCGCTTTAACACACGCTCGATGACCTCTCATCAGCAACAATCCTGAGCACGGGTCTGCATCGTCATGCAGTGGCAGACCGGGGTCACTAAGCCTGAGCAGCTGTAAGGCAAAGCAGCGCTGCGTCCGCGTGCATCCATTAATCTCAGCACCGGCTGCATCCTCATCCTCTTCCACATCTAAGCCGCTGTCTCCTCAAGCTATGGCTCATTCCTCTTTTCCCTGCGTCATAATTGGTAAGTTACAAAAAAAATCGTGGTTTTATTGGCTATTTACGACAGTGCTGTATTTTCTATAAAGCTAGAGTTGCCTTGTTTTTCGAATTATCCGTTCCACCTTAAATGAGGTACTTCATTCTGGCGCATCCAGGCGCGAGGCAAGAACCGCTTCACGATTTAAGGTGGAACGGATAATTTGGGCGGGGGAAACAATTTTAGCTTCGTAATGTTTACTTTGCTAATCGGTTAGCTTACCACACACTATGGGCTGTTTATCACCCAGATTTGAAGGTATTTCTTTTATACTTAAATTTTCTGTTAAAAAAATTGTTCCTTTTGTGAGCACATTTGATCATATTTATTGAAAATGTCTATGCGAAGATGCAAGTTTAGCTTTTGTTCTGACATATCTCTTTACTTCTGATAATCTGTAGCTGTTGAATAACACGAAGCATGGATGATGATGCAAAAAAGTATCTATTTTATGAGCCACATTCTCTAATTGTCTCTATCTATATCTATCTAGCTATCTATCTATCTATCTCTATCTATCTATCTATCTCTATCTATCTATCTATCTATCTATCTATCTATCTATCTATCTATCTATCTATCTATCTAAATAAATAAAACAAAAATACATTACTATTGGATGTTACTAAGTGTTGGGTGACACAAAACATGGCTCATAATACATAAACTATGCATTCATATACCCGTGTATGTGTTTCAGTCACAATTCAGGGATTTATTCAGATATGAGAACCAAGTTGTGAGTCAATGGAGACAGATTGCTCCAGTGTGCTCATGGCCTGTGTAAGAGGCAATCAGTCCCAGATTGTTTGGTCAAAGGCCCTGTAATTGTTGTGGCGGCTCTGGTCAAGGCTCAGACACAACAGTCTGACAGGCTGTGAATGGCAAGGCTGTAAGAATTGTGTGTGTGTGTGTGTGTGTGTGTGTGTGTGTGTGTGTGTGTGCGCAGTATCTCATTTGCTGCATACCTTCAATCATACATGAGTCATCTTTTTGTCCACTAGCAGCTTTTAATCCTTTACCATTCATCAGCACTGGAATCACAAGCATCTACAGCATTGGCATTTTAAAACGACCCCCCTGCATTGTAATACAACTGTGCATTATCTTTTGCAGCTCTGCACCTGTCTGCCCATTTCATTCCTGAAAATTCCCTTGAAATCTCCCTCCAGTGTCTAGCCCGAGCCTGAGGAAGGGCATCTTTGAATCTCTTGGAGATGCCAATGTCCATATAGCCTTTGTCTTTTTCTCTCCTTTGTCCATTACTTTCCCCTTTTGGCCACTGCAGAATCTCTAGCCTGAACTGGAGACTATAAATCTCCCTCTTCTTGCTAATGTCCCACCTACACACTGCTGCAAAGTCAGCCAGACTGAGAACCTATTCAGGTCAGGTAGAATCAGCATCTGTCTCTCTCTAGCACTCCATCGAGAGGTGACTCTGTTCCTAATAGGAAGAGAACCAGCAGAACTGCAAGTGAGAATGAATAGGAGGCTAAAACGGGTCTCGGGTGGGCTGCTTGTTTCTGGTGACATTAAATGGTTGATTTGTGCATCACAGAGAAAGATGTTCCTCACAAAACATTGAGAGATTTTGCATTGTGTTCAGCTGTGCTCCACTAGACTAACCTCAAAGCAAGCTGCACGTCCTTAGACTAGACAGAGTACAACAGAATAAAATCACGTTTACAATTGGTACTATGGCAGTGAGCCTATAAAAATAAATAAGGTTCTAAAATTTAAAGTATCTCTGAAAATAGCAGCATAATAGTGCAATTTGTAAACATGAGTGTAAAAGATTAAGAGGAAAATGTTACATTGCACAAGCAAGACAAGTGGATCTGAGACCCTTCCAACATTACGCCACGAGCCGTTTAGAGTAATAGACTTATAATAGCACAGTAAAAATGCATAAATGTCAGTTTAACATCAAAACAACAACTTCAGTTTGTTTTATTCACTGAAATTAAAAAGAGTAGATGAACAGAAGCAATATATTCCAGTGAGAAGATACTGGGTTCAGCTGTTGGTTGACCATTTCCTCTCTGTGTGAAATCTACCATGTTTTCCTCTGGTTTTTCCAGTTTCTTACCATATGTTTCTCCCCAGATTGCCTCCTAGTTATGACCGTGTTTGTGTTTGTCCAAGGTGTTTCTCTGTCTTTCACAAATCTGAGCTCCGTTACGAGATTAAAAGATAATTCTGGAGGATTGTGTCAAACAAGGACTCCGTAATGTCTTGGATCTGACACTCTGAAGTGAATCATTCAAATCTCTGAAGTTAGACAGATTTTAAAAAGTTAGATTTGTGTTGAAATGTCTCCAGTTGCACCGGGAGTAGCGGCTTGTGATGGGGGTTGTTGGATGGGGGTGATCAGGTCTACGAGCTTACTGAGCTTGGAGCAGATCGAACTTTCCCAGATCTGAAGAAACAAGAAAACGGCTCAAGTTTATAATTTAAAACATTTTATTATTCAAGGTCACTGCAGTTTAGACATAAGCAAATTCATTTTCTCAATACAAAACATACAGTAAAACTGATTAAATTACATTTTTGAATGAACACTTTTTTGATTCATCAGTACATCGTATTATGCACTATTTTGGCCGATGTCTAGATGCCGATCAATGCATTGTTACACCTATAATTAGTGCTAAGGTAGGTTCCATCACTTCCATGACTCAGATAAAGGATGAATTAATGTAAATTTTAATCTGAAATCAACTCCTACCCAATTCTAGTGTTTACAAAGCTAATGAAGTCAACCTCACTGCTGTTTTTGTCTTTAAGGCTGAACGGGTGTACATCCTATAATTAAATTCCAAATGCCATTAATTCAGAAACAATATAAACCAGTTTATTTGGTCACAAGATGCATTTTGAGACGACTGCTGAATCAGACAAGGTTATGAACTTCCATTAACTCTTATCCTCGTAGTCCAAACCTAAAAAACCCACACCAAGAAGGGAAATTTGACATTGAATTTCCCCAAACTATTTTTATGAATTGAAAATGGAGCTGGGGAATATGATGATATTTATCATTATTATAAATTGTGGCCACAAAATGATTTTTTAGCATATAGTGATATCATCAGTGCTTAAAAAACTCTGTTAAACCGATCATTACTATTGCTTAGTGAATTTATTTGCTATTTTTCTTTTTAATTTGTTCAGTCTTAATAGATGATGGAACAATTCATATTGTGATATATCGAGTATTGGAAAAAATTCTTAAAGTATTGCGATATGATATTTTTGCTGTATTGTCGATTCCTAGTTTAAGATGCATCTTTTCCCTCCTTTAGATGCCCAACTTCTTTGTGTAGAACCGCTGAATGAATGCTGTATAGGCAGGACTACGCTAGCTGTCGGCACTGCCCAGTCTGAAAGAACAGGTGCAGAGCAGACATGTTGTGGCTGGTTTGAAATTAAAACCCATTTCTGAAATGCTTTGTGCGCTATAATTTGGCCTGTGAGCTGCTGCTCATTCCTGTGTTGTTTTTATTCATGCGCCGCTGTCGTCCCAGCCGTGGATTACAGATTATTACACTGGAAAGAAAGGGGAGACTCTCTTGGGTTCTTGATGGAAAATTTGCAAAGCTAATTTTCAGGACCCCCAGATTAGGTTTAATCTTGTACTAAACTTTCAATGGCACAGAATTAGGTCTAATCTTGGTGTGAGAAACTGGCTTCATCAAATTTGGATAAATTGTAATCACATATTTTATTTTCATCATAATTTTTCTCATCTTTTGGTATTAAATCTGGTGTGAATAATATGCTTAACAATAAAAAAAATACACATGAATAACATTATGAATAAACATTTCTCTCTGTAATAATCCCCTGAGATATTAATCCTAATAAATTCATCACAAGTCTTTGGAACGGGCTGTTGACTTTGAAGAGTTCGACTATGAGCATGACTCTTTCCCAGACACCCCCGGAATTCCAGAAGAGGTAGCCGGTCATCTCAGAGGAGCTTTTTAAACAGGAGCACAGGTTTAACTCCAACCACGTGTTTTAAAATCAAAAGCATCCCCTGGGCTTGGGTCCAAAGCATGCCCTTGAAGATGGAGAGCAGGGAAGTTGTCAAAACCACAGCTACTTTGCTGACACTGAAAAAGGAGAGGTCAGGAGCAGCCATGTGGAAACTAGGACTGGGTAGTGGCAGGCCCCCCTGTTGTGTATGGGAGGATGGAGGGAGGAGAAAATGATACATTTTTACACAAGGGTAAAATGGGATTGGACTATACGCTCTCACAGCTTGGAGGTACCTTTCTTAAAATCTTTATTTGGTAGCATGGTACATCATGTAGAGGTGCTTACAAGTCCAAAAGGAGAGATATTCATTCAAATATTCTTGGCAAATACACTACAATACAGGAAGTGTGATCACATTTAAAAAAGATATGCAGTACAGCCAATCTGACATCTTAAATTATGAGCATTGTAACAAGCATCATCGTACATGCTTGGTCACCGTGTGAGCTACTGCAAAAAAAGTGTGTGTGTGTATATACATATATATATATAATATAATAACATTATTGTTATATTAAAACTATTATTAGTTTTTTTATTGTTAGTAGATCATTTAGATTTTAAAAGGAGGTTGCAAGCCCGAAAAAGTGTGGGCACCCCTGTTTTACGCCATTGTTCCACATTGCATCTTCATCTGAAGATGGCAGACATGTTAAAAAGGTAGCGGTCAATACAGGAAGGTGTGTTAGTAGCGGTGGAACAATTCGACCAAAACAGAGCATGATCTGAAGTATTGATCTGACCCATGGAAATCGATGTGTATGCATTCTACAATTAATAAAGGTCTTTCTGCTGATGACTACATCTCTGTATTTGACAGTTAATAATGAAATATTCAGATTACAATCTGTCTGCATGTAAGAGTTTATGGAAATGTTGTAGATTGTGTGAAATTTCATATTGACTGCAGACCCCAGTATCAAAGTGAATCGCATTGCTGCAAATTTTAAGGTTTTGAAAATAACTGAAATAGAAATGAATTTTGAGGACATTTGTTATTATGATAATAAAATGAAAGTGATAATCTATTGTGATTTACACACCTTTTAAAAAGTAACTCCACTAGTGTCTAGACAGTTTTTACTGGTTAATCATTTGTTACTTAAGTAACTAGTTACATGGGATAAACTGGGTAAAGAACAATGTAACCATTGGTTAATCCACTGTAATGATGCCCACTCTTTCAGGAGTGCCACAGTGGTCTCCTTAGTAAGATTTTTAAGTTTCTGTCTGTCTGTCTGTCTGTCTGTCTGTCTGTCTGTCTGTCTGTCTGTCTGTCTGTCTGTCTGTCTATCTATCTATCTATCTATCTATCTATCTATCTATCTATCTATCTATCTATCTATTTATCTATCTATCATAATTAGCAATAATATGGATATATATTTAAAGATGTATCCTGGAATACAAATATGATAAAATAAGTCTGGGTACAGATGAGAATTGGTGATGGGTAATATTTGGAAACTGCATTGTTGGATCCAGGAAGGTACAGAATAGGAATTTACTTCCATTGGTTACTAATTAAGATACAAACCTTCACTTATTCTTCAATCTCCGCAGTAATGAAGTCTAGAATAGTGAAATGCAGTCTCATTACTCCCCCACTGCAGCACAGAACCGTTACAAAACTGTGACTATCTACTTACTGGTTACTCAGCAACTCTGGATTCTGAGGTAGACTTGAACGCTTAGCCCTTAAGGGGGTGTATGTTTTTTGAAACTGATCTATTAGCTATCCACACAGATCCTTTGGCAGAACTGCTTCTGATGACATATTCAGACAAATAGAGAAACAGATCTTTAGCTCTTTCAAATGGCCTTGACCACATCAATCTCAATGACGTACGACTTGGCACGAAAGCCGCCGTCTGAACGTCTGGATGTGCTTAGTGGGCTAAACCTCCATCTAGGCTTTGATGGACTGCAGCAGAGCAGCAGTTGCAGCGTGTACCCCACTTTCCACCATGTGGGCTTCCGTGTGGGCTTTTGATGCTTCCAATAATGCTAATGCTAATCCCCCAGTGACCTCATAGTATAAGAAGTGATCTGGTTGGAGTGGTAAGTACGAGGTCTCTAAGCTGCTGTGATACAGGGCCATCTGTGGCCCCTGGCCAGATTGGGCAAGGTGTGAGGTGTCACTGGGCAGGTTAGGCTTTGAAAGCTAGTTGGGATGCGCATGTTCCCGCAGCCATCTGTCGCAGCCATAATTGCAGTTATGAATACAAATTCAGGCAGATTAATTGGTGATCAAGAATACCTTTGAATTGTCTTCCAGAAGGGGTACAGGCTTTTATGCAACTTGTAGACAGAGCTTGCTTAGATCAGTGTTTCCCCTACCATTAAAGAGTTCCTTTTGACTTTCTATTGCAAGATACAAATGTGTTTAGTCTCTCATTTTTATGTGATATATGTTTATTTTTGTCAGAAATATTGCTTCTAAGTCTGTTTTCAAATGCAAGCTGCCAGTAAATATCCCAGTCTGGTGTGGATCTATCTGCTGATAACAATGTGTGGTATATATTGCCCAAGTGAGCTTTGTTTAGCCAATGGACAGGCATCTAATTCTAGTCTTAGTAGCCAAATAAAGAAGCTTAAAACGTAATTAATTCCTTAAAGAATGTAAAATAAAAATATTTTATTGCAATATAAATGTTGTATTTTGGATTATTGAAATATGCTTATGAAATTGTGAAAAATCCATTAAGAACTGCCCTTTGTAGATGTTTTTTTTTTGTCTTCAGACGTAAATAACCTTATAGCATTATTTAAGACTAATAAGCTAAAGCAGATCACTGTTGAACTTTAAAGTAAATGTATATAAAATACTGTGTTTTTCCATATGTAGCAATTGTGCTGATGGTACAAAATGAGGTTGGCTTTGAAGGGTCTATCGCCCAACCTACAAAAAAATCTAGGTGAAACACTGTATGTGCATCACAAACAGGGCAGCTTTCTCATCCTATAATAATGGAATGACCAGTGCGGGTGCAGACCACATTCACAGCAGCCCTGTTCCAGGACTGTTCCAGTTTCCTTACTGTAGAATAATCAGATGTTCTAGAACAGAGGTGCCCACACTTTTATGCCTTGCGAGTTACTTTTAAAATATAC
>JBBIGC010048600.1:0-11495 GCA_037576955.1 Lepidarchus adonis | reverse complement strand
GAAATTTCTTGCCAACTATTGTTACATACTACTTTGTCACTGTGAAGATTGCAGACTTTGAGCGCAGATCTCGCAACAGTGCCTCTATAAAAATACGCAGGTACTGCATCTCCGTATACGTTTCGTTCATTTTTGAGTGCGTGCACAAAAACCGACGCAAGGAACGCAGAATACGGACCGCATGTACGTACGTAGTTAACAGCAAGTATATTTCTGCCTTTAGACTCTGAAAATGAAAGTTATTGATGCCCACAATGCAGGAGAAGCTACAAGAAGATAGCAAAGCGTTGTCCGCTTTCAGTTTCCACTGTGAGAAATGTAATTAAGAGATGGAAGTTCAGGGAAACTATGGTGGTTAAGATGAGATCTGGACCAAGAAAACGGAGAAGTGCTCGTATGCTGGTCCGAAAGACAAATCAAAATCCTCATTTGACTGAAAAAAAAGATTTAAAGATTTAGCAGACTCAGGAGTGGTGGTGCACCGTTCCACTGTCCTTCATGGAAGAGTCAGCAGATGAAAACCTGACCTGCATTTTGGAAACAAGTGCTGTAGACTGATGAAGTTAAAACAGAATCTTTGGCCACAATGAGCAAAGACGTGTCGGGAGAAAAAAGGAGCAGCACTCCTTTATAATAGTAATAATAATAATAATAATAATAATTGCTTTGTAACAATCTATAAAGAATATTGTATTTTACTTATTTTAAAATAATAGATTATACATTTAAGTTCAAATAATAACAAAATTAATAGTAATAATAATGTATTATTATTGTTGAAGTAGTAGTATTGTTATTAATAATAATAATAATGAATAAATGTTTGCTCTGTGCAAAAAATATTGTATTTTACAGTTTCTAATTATTACTCGCTCACACGTTTCCCATCCAGACTGATCATGGCTACCCGACCGAGCCCGATGGGACCCCATGGTTCGGGTCAGGTTCGGACACATAGTAGCAACTTCTTCAGCAGCTGAAAGAACCATTGATCAAAGGAAGACGCTGACGCCTCCAGTGTTGATGCTCCTCTTTTTACACAACTCTTGGTGTTTGTGTTTAATATTAATAAAAAGCCAAAAAAAATGCAATACAGAGCCTTTGGTGGGTGAATGTCTCCCTCTGGTGGACTGGGAGAGGAATGGCCCCAGAGTAAAACCCATTCGGGAACCCTGTTGTACGTCGAGGACCCCTGCATTGTTATAAAAGTAGATGTATATAAATATACAATATACATTTAACAGTTATAAAAGCGTATTAAATAAATGAATACAAATTGCTGTTGATGCGATACTACACTGTACATGTTTTCTTCCACCTCTAATGCTAAAACTCGTTGGTGTTTCTGATATTTTAATCCTAGTGTATTGTTTTTGCTTTTACAGTATCAGAAACCCACTGGTCATTTGGGTAACTGTCCGTGTGGTCTGTCGGTCACTGTTCATTTAACATTTAGACAATAACTCTAATCAGTACAGTGAGTGCACCACATGATTATTAATGTAATAACTGAAAACACACGTTCCACGCTGCTTATATTATATTTTCACTGTGTAGCAGTGATGTAGACATGTCACAGTTTATTTTTCCCAGTGCATATCCTCATTATTAATATTATTATTGTTATTTTTATTTTTTCGGAAGGTCTTCGTGTGTCTGGTGATTGCTCTCACCAGCTCCGTAGTGACGATCGTCTACCTCTGCGTCCTCCCGCTCATCTTCAGCACGTACCCCCCACACTGGATCCTCTGGCACCTCTGTTACGGACACTGGAACCTCGTGATGGTGGTCTTCCACTACTACAAGGCCACCACCACTTCCCCTGGACATTCTCCACAGGTCAGTTCATGTCTGTCCACCGTACGCAGGGTGAATCGGTCACGAGAGAACATCCGACTGTGTATCGTTTCAGGAAAAGAGTGACATTCCAACCGTGACCATGTGTAAGAAGTGCATCGTTCCCAAACCAGCCAGAACCCACCACTGTAGTATCTGCAACAGGTACGTCCCCTGTGACCGGCCTGACCTGCACAGTGGTGGTGAATGGAACCAGTCCTCCAGTGAAGCTCCACATGCTTCCATGGTGATGATGGACCCTGTGTTAGCAGACTCTGGTAGAACAACGCCTCACCATTCTGATCTATGAGGAGCTTTCAGAGGAACCAGACGTCTGGTTCCTTCCACCACCACCGTGTGCAGGTCAGCAGGTTTCACACCATACCCACCGTGACCTGGTACCAAGTAACCTTCCATTGTCTGCTCCTCACAGGTGTGTTTTGAAAATGGACCATCACTGTCGTATCCTTTATTGATGGGGGTTGATCTTCTGGCGACAGGGCCAGTTCTGGATCTCACACCTTTCCTCACGTGTTGGGTTGAAGGTTCCTGAGGTCCAGTCTGAGAGTCAGTGGCCTGGACTGTAGTGTTGTGTTTCCTGGATTTGATGAACGTCCTTAACCCAGTGTCCTGCAGCATGGCTGAATAACTGCGTGGGCCACTTCAACCACCGCTACTTCTTTTCCTTCTGCCTGTTTATGACCCTGGGCTGCATCTACTGCAGCATCAGCACCAAAGACATGTTCTTGGAAGCGTACAGAGCGATTGAGGTGGGTGAGAAATTCACAGTATACTGTTGGCTCGTGTGGTGCAGTACAATGTACAGTATATAATGTGCATAACAATATTCCATGTGTATATACTAGGGGTGGGAATTGCAGGGTATCTCACGATACGATACGATATGCGATATGTGGTCCACGATAACGATAATATTGTGATACCACGATATCGCGATAATCAATATATCGGATGACAAGTACGTATCGATATAGCACAGAAAGACGGGGATGCGTTATTAACTTACATAAGTAACAGCAATGATATTGTTAACTTTCCGATATTTGCTTTGCAACCACATTTGGAAGCTCAGAGAAACCGCTACTTCAGCCTCAGTTGTATTTCTGTTCCAATCTCACTTGGCAAGTAGCGTTAGCATCGTGCTAACAACAAATGCTCCCCATGCCTCCTGCTCTACAGCTCTGGTTTTAACCGTGTCTACACCCTGCTACCGTTTCATACCTTTTATTGAATAAACTCTGTTAAAACAAGGTAGAAAAAGGTGAAGAGGAGGGGGGTGTGTGCTCACGTTCACCGGTCGCTGTAGATTCATTCAGTCGTTGCGAAATAAGTTCAGGAAAGA
The DNA here is from genome assembly GCA_037576955.1 of Lepidarchus adonis. NCBI lineage: Eukaryota > Metazoa > Chordata > Actinopteri > Characiformes > Lepidarchidae > Lepidarchus > Lepidarchus adonis. Next base: position 8,296 of record JBBIGC010048600.1, on the reverse strand, counting down.
GAAGCACAGAGAGACGGCGTCACAGAATAATCCACACACTGTTCCAATGTTCTCAAAGCCAAACTACCACTTTAAATATGGCCGGGGCGTCTCAGTCGAGCTTTTAGAGTCACAACACAGGTTTAGACACAAACTGACTTCTTCTCTGATCACAGAACTCTCCTGCTGCACTCAGCGGGAGCAGCTCCACCCAGTGGAGAGAAGAGGTGGCGACGCCGGTGAGTCAACTTGGCGGCAGATGTGTCCTCATTTAAATATCGATATTGCCGCCGGCGTATCGATTATCGTATCCCATGAGCAAGGACGACGATATATCGCAATATCGATATTGTGGCCCACCTCTAATATATACACACACAGTGGCAGAATTACTGATTTAATTTTATATTGTGATATCGACTGAAATTCAAAAAGCATAATAACAGAACCCTTAAATTGGTGAAGAACCTTAATCTTCTTTCAGTAGTTCTTCAGGGCAGAGCTCATAGAGTAAGAAAAATGCAGAACTGTGTAGGACGAGGGACCTCCATAAGCAGGACTGAGCAATACCACTTTAGGGGAACCCGAATGGTTCTTCTATAGCAGGGGTGAAGAACCCTGGTTCTGGAGATCTGGATTCCTGCACAGACCTGGATGATGGTCGCCAAACTGTGCAGGACCCTTCAGAACCATAGTGCACTGGTCACCACCCCTGTTGAAGTGTTCGCCCTGTCGTCCCTGCAGTCGGGCCGCTATGCGGAGGCGCAGCTGCTGGGAGAGCCGGTGTTCGGGGCGGGGGTCCTGTACAGCCTCATGCCCCCCGGACACGCTGCAGGACAGGTAGCGCAGAGGGGCCGCAAGCACTCACTGGCAGTGGGCTTCCCTGTCCGGCCCCTTTCCTGGTGCGGCTGCTGCTCAGGGAAGGTTCCTGGGACGTTCCTGCCCTTTCAGGAGGCACACGCCGGTGAACTTGCGGCCTCCACCCAGCCTGTGCAGTAGTGTGAGACGTGATGGTGTTAGCATAGAACTGCCTCAGCGGGGGAACTCTTCTGGCCTCAGAACTTGCTCCTCATTGGCTGCACCATTGTGGTGAACAGAAGCTGGTGAACAGTCTTCTCCATTTTGGACTCTTTTGGCCTCCACAGGTGGAGGTGTGAGGAGCAGTAGACCAGTCCAGATGCTGAAGCAGCCCCTTAGGATCGGACTACATCCAAGAAATGGGGCAAAATTCCAATGACTTGGATGTGGCTGCGTTTATTATTTTCCCAGCATTAAAGATCATGTCCCTGTAGAGCAGTGGTCTTCAGGTCTGGACCTTCAGGTCAGGTTCTGGTTCGGAATGTTGAAATGACGAGTAGTTAACCGAATTGCTGGTGTGACTGGTCACCTAGTGTCGTATCTAAAATTCAGGACTGTGAACCGGACTGGAGGTCTGAAGAAGGCGTGTGCTAATTTGTGGAATTTGACCAGGGTGCCAAAACTTTTGCACATGGCCGCTTTTATATGAAGTAATGTGTTTCTTGGTAGTAACCGGTGCTCCAACTAACGCTGACAATTCCTGTTCCCGTTCGCCTTCAGAGCTACTACCAGACTCCGGCGCCTCCCTTCACGTCCCAGGAGAGGTGGGTTCATAAGAGCCTGCTGTACCTGTGGGTGCTCACCAGGTGAGTCCGGCCCCGAGCCAGAGCCCGACTACAACAGGTAACATGGTCATTTAAAGGGGATCCCAGCTTTTAACCTGCTGTTCTCATGCCGTCAGCTCGGTGGCGCTGGCCCTGGGAGGTCTGACCTTCTGGCACGTCGTGCTCATCACCAGAGGAGAGACCAGCGTGGAGAGACACATCAACCGCAAGGAGACCAAGCGGCTGAAGGAGAGGGGCAAGGTGGGCTTCCCCCGAGCGCCACTTACGACTGACATGTGGTTCAATTACTAAAAAGAGCCTGAACCAGTTAAACAGGCTGTGACGTTAACAATGATATATGCATATGGGCTCTTTTCTGATTGGCTGACTCATATTATGCATCTTTGAGATGGAAGTCTACGCTAAAACACTCCTATGACTTCAGAGTTAATGGGCGGAGCTAAACTGCTTTAGGCAGTGACTCAGTGGGTTTGTATTGTTTTGGGTTTTTGTGACATCACAAAACTGGTCAGTTAAAAACTGAATGTTTTTACCGCTTAGTTACCATAACTTCCCCAACGATAGACCTCCCCACGTTATAGACCACCCCACGTTATAGACCTCCCTACGTTATAGACCTCCTCACGTTATAGACCGCCCCATGTTATAGACCGCCCCACGTTATAGACCTCCCCACGTTATAGATCTCCCCACGTTATAGACAGCCCCAAGTTATAGACCACCCCACGGTATAAACCTCCCACATTATAGACTTCCCTACATTATAGACTTCCCCACATTATAGACCTCCCTACATTATAGACTTCCCCACATTATAGACTTCCCTACATTATAGACCTCCCTACATTATAGACTTCCCCACATTATAGACCTCCCTACATTATAGACTTCCCCACATTATAGACTTCCCCACATTATAGACTTCCCTACATTATAGCCCCCATTCTATAATCTGCAGAAAATGTTCATTTATGTTTAAAACTCTAAGATAATCTCCATGTTATTATCTGCATTGTTACTGAATTTACTGTTTTGAAGTATAAACTATTACATTAATAAAATGAGGAACTTACAGATATCAGAAGTAATCAGGACATTTAAATTCAACTAATCCTGTCAGTTTTGTACTGAATTATTTTTTATTAAGTTTTCATGTTTTTAGATTGGACGTCCAATTTAAACAAGACTGACCAACACCAGGTTTATAAAATCAATGGGGAATACAGTATATGGAATGTTGGGACTTGTCACATTTGGAAACTTTATTTAAACAGATAAATGTGATGTGGGGCTCTGTGTGCGAGTGCTGAAGAAAAACTCAGTGATCACTTCTCTTTGTAGGTGTTTCGGAATCCATATCACAGCGGGAGAATAAATAACTGGAAAATACTATTTGGTGTGGAGAAGAGCAGGTAATTTTTAAATGCCCTCCCTCTTCCCTATCCCTCAGTGTACAGTGGTGCCTCAAAGTTAGTGAACCCTTTAAAATGTTCTATTTTATACGAATGTGACTAAAAGACACATTCAGACACGAAATGTCGATGAAGTTACACACGATTTTTCAACATTTCATTTGGATTATTGTCAGGACTTGGCCATTCCAGAACATCCTCTTTATTCTTCTTTATCCATCTCTGGTAGAACCACTTACTTGTTTAGGGTCATTGTCTTGTTACATGACCCACTGTCTGTTTAGATGGAGCTCATGGATGGATGTCCTGATATTTCGCTTTAGAATTCTCTTATAGCTCAGAATTCATTGTTTTATCAATGATGGTTAGTGATCCAGGCCCGAACCATAACACTCCCACCACCATGTTTCACAGATGGGATAAGGTTCTTATGCTTATGCTGTAACAATCCTTATTTAAGCCAAAAGGTTCTACTTTCCTATTTCCATTCATAAAATGTTTTTCCAGTGTTCTTCTGCTTTGTCCATGTGAGCTACAGTAAACTGTAGATGTGCAGATACTGGATGTTCTTTTAGAGAGTAGATTCTTTGTCCTTTTCTTTGCCACATCAGTGTTTTTTTGGGGACTCATAAAGATTAACATTAACCAGTCTGAGTCGCCCTGGGTTCCTCTGGAACCTCTCAGACTACTGCTGTTGGAGTTAACTTTGATGGTAGATCACTCCTGGGGAGGGCAACAATGGTCCTGAGTTTCTTCCATTTGTACACAGTCTGTCTTGTAACCTTTTCCAGCTTTGTGAGCATCAACAAGTCTTTTTCTGAGCTCCTCAGACTTGTTCTTGGTTGGAGCCATGATGCACATCCACAGACCTGCTCAGATGATGTTTTATGAACATTCACATAAAAATATAACATTCTAAAGGGTGCACAAACTTTCAAGCCCCATTGTATGCTGTCCTCTTTCTCTCTCTCTACCCATCACTCATCAAAATGGTCCTGTTGCTCTCTCTCTCTCTCTGGGTGGGTAGGGTGGTCCTCCCTCTCCCCTAACTTTATTTATTAAATTCTCTCCAACAGTCACTGGTTGACACGGGTGCTCTTACCCTCCAGCCATCTGCCCTGTGGAGACGGCATCACGTGGGACCACCCTCCATACAGAAAGGAGCCCATGGCCATATGAAGGATCAGCCAATCAGAATGGACCAGTGTTTTCCTGCCTGAAGGAGAGGATCTACACTACTGCAACCATCGCACCGCGGTCACATGACCACAGATCACATATCTAGGATCGAACATGGGAGAACTCGGGTTCTGCATTAGCGCTGGGCTAACTGCATTACTTACGTTTTGCTGGTTCTAGATTCAACACCGGCGTCTGCAGTGGTAATAGATGTTCCATGTTGTGTGTGAAGGTTGTACCAGAAATATAAACATGTACAGTGAATCCAGGAAGATTTCACACAAATTTCATCAAATTCTCCACATTTTCATGGCTCAGACTCGTTAAAAATTATGAATTAATAAATTATTATTTATTACAATGAATGATTATTTTAATCTTCAGTGTACAGAGTACACCACAGTGACAACGTAATCAGATGTTTGGAGTATTTAGTTTATTTCTTTAAAATAAATTATTTAAAAAAAATTTACATTGCTGTAGAAGCAGAACCTTGTATCTCCATTGTTGTGATGCCCACTGCAGAACTCGGAGAACCTTCCTGAAGCCACTCTTGGTCGTATGCTTTGGGTCGTTGACCCGTCTGTCTATAAACAACTGGCTGAGACCCTGTGGGTTTTCCTCCATCCTGACGAGTCTCCCAGGTCCTGATGCAGCAAAGCATCTTCACAGCATGATACTACCACCACCATGTTTGACTGTTTGGTTTTAATGAGGTTGGTTCTGTTGCTTCTCAGGGTCTGAGAGTTCTTAATGTGATTTTAGGCTAATTCTCGGCAGGCTCTGGTGCCTTTTAGTGAGGATTAGCTTCCATCTTGCCACCCTGCCGTAACTACCCGATGGAAGGGTTGTTCTTCTGTACAGTTCTCCTTTCTCCACAAAGGATCTGTGGATCTCCTTCAAGGTGACCATTTGTTTTTTTGGTTCCCTGCCTGACTTGGGCCCTGTCCACAAGGATGTTTTGAAAATGCAGTTTTGTTCCTCCATCTGCACATAAATGGCATATTTGTTCACTGATTTTTTAAATACTCCTTTTCCAATGTGGAGATTTCTGAAATCAGTTTTTGTTTAAAACTGATTTTCATCAAAACTGTGTGACTTTATCTCCTTGGTCGTCACTTTGTGTGCTGTTTGTTTACATCTGCCTACTGTAAACTGTAATGACACCCCCAACCCACCAAGACTTCTGATTGGCTGACACTGCTGTATAGTTTATGGTTATAGCGCCACCTGCTGCTTTGGCTTTTGACAGTGTTTGACAGTTTTTTGCATTTACGTGTGGATAGAGATACAAGGGGGCTTTTGACAGGGTTCTGTTCCTCATCGTGTGTCGTAAGACAAAACCTCTACGTGTGTAATGTCCTGGGGCCATTCCTCTGTCAGTCCACCAGAGGGAGACATTCACCCACCTGAGGCTCTGTATTGAAATTTCTGAGCGTTTTATTAAAGGTTCTTTCACCTTTCACAAAAAAGGGGGTTTGGGGCAGCATCGTAGTCAAGTCGAGGACCCCCCCCCCTTTTTTTTTTTAACTTTGCTTGTCTGGACGGGAAAAAAAGGAAACTAAACTTTTCAAAAATGTCCGGCTACATGTGGACAGGGTCTGTGGGACCAGGTGGAGTCCAATCGTCCTTGTTGTAGCATCTGTAGGACCATTGATGCACCAGAGCACACCAAAGGGTCAGAGTGTAAATGATATTTCAGGTTTTTTATATTTAGTAAACTAACAGAACACTCCAAACATCTGACTTTGCTTTGTTGCTGAGGAAGAATGCTTCAAAAATCATATTTTATCATGAGTCTGAAACTGTGGATGCCTCTGAAAGGTGATGGGCTTGTGCCGTTGATTTTTCTTTCGGGCAGGTGTGTCTGGTTCTGGACGGCCAGTGTCCATCACAGTTTGGGGTTTTCCCTGACCAGGCTCTCCTGGATCAACTCACCTGTTCATTGCCAGGTGCAGTGAGAGTGTCTGAGGAGGGGAACTACCAAACTGCTGGACTCCGACCTCCAGGACCCACTTTGGACACTCCGGATCTAGGGGATCCCAAACAAGCTTGGGTCCAAAACTGAGACGCTGTCTGTGGATCTCTGTGCTCTTATAGTCCAGCTTTGACCTGTTGCAGCCAGTTTTAGGGTTCTAGAGCCCATCCCATCTGGTGAAGCAGGAGGCCATGGGGGGTCTCAGGAGTGTGACGGGCTGTGCGACCCCCAAACCACTGTGTACTGCTGCATTTCTACAGTGACTCCTTCAGGAACGAGTCCAGCTATGGTTCGCCATCTCACACAGTCAGTGATGTATCTAGAACCTCCAGAAGGACTAGAGTAACTGGGCTCACCGAGAATCTGATTGGCTGATTCTTTTACCTAATGATATTGGGGGTTAATCTGATGCATCAGTCCAGCTCCTGAAGGCCTGACCAATAGGAGAACTCGCTTAGCTTCGTCTGCATCGAAGCGTCCTGATTGGATCATTTTGTAGTAGATATTTCAGGAGTCTGAATACGTTTGATGGCCTAGAAGGTCCAATTTGGTAAAGGAGATCAGACGTTTCTTGTCGACCTGGTAATGTTAACGTGGCCTTTGGTCTGAGCTGCTGGCCCGGTTCCGTTCCGGGTGGAGGAACCTGCTCTTGTGTGTTTAATCTCGTGAAATATTTGTGTGTATAGAGTAGCAGTGCCCAGCGTTGGTCCTGGAGGGTCAGTGTCCAGCACAGTTTGGTAGTTCCCTTCCTCCAAACTGTGCTGGACATCGGCGCTCCAGGACCCGAGCTGGACACCACAGGGTTAGAGTGTGTCGTTAAGTTCTGCAGAAGAATTTTCTCCAGTCATGATTTATCGGGATGGTCCATGCATTTCACTGAGAGCGGTGCAGCGGTCACTTTTCAGGAACTTACGGTACTGTGCACAAGTCTTGGACTGTCCAGTACTGGTCCTGGAGGCCAGTGTCCAGCAATTTGGTGATTTCCCTGATCAAGCACACCTGGATCAGCTCACCTGTTCATTTCCAGGTGTAGTGAGAGTGTTTGAGAAGAACAACTCCTGAACTGTGTGGTACTGAACCCTCCAGGACCGGAGCTGGACGTCCCAGGATTAACGGCACTGAGCAGCGAGGAAGAACAAACGTGGGATACAGTTTAGTATTGTGATATTTCTCAGCGTGGCCAAGTATCAATATATATTTATTATGATTTTATGATTTTGTGTGTGTTGAGCAAACTTTTGTTCTTTTGTGAGTCCACAAGAGCGTGGAAACGGGGCTGGAGTCGCAGAGACGATGTTGTATCGTGATCTGATGGTTTCCGTCCCTGGTGAAGAAGAACACAGGTCTGGCTCCAGATTTCTCACCTAATGAAGGACTGAACGCCGCGGGGTGTGCGGTACAGGAGTGTACACATTTCTACCTTTTTCTACAATAAATTTTCATGAGATCAGTGCCTCGCCTTCTGTCCCATATTTTAATCACACTACAGAGTATTTCTGAAAAAACAATAAACAAAAAACGTCCACACAAGGTCGGTTTTGAAAATATCTGCCCACATGGAAATGCAAAAAACTGTCAAACGCTGTCAAATGTCAAAGCAGTAGATTGATGCTATAACCCTAGACCACATAGCAATGTAAGCCAATCAGAAGCCTGGGTGGGGAAGTCATTATGGATTTATTTTCACAATACAGATGGTCCTCAACTTACGTTGTACTCGACATACGGAATTTCATGGTTATGTTACCGTTTAAATAAAAAAATAAGTGTGAAAGTATAGTGCATAAAACGCTCAGAAAAAGGCATAACAGAGCCTCAGGGTGAATGTCTCCCTCTGCTGGACTGACAGAAGAATGGACCAATGGCATTACACATGTAGGTGCTTATTTAAATTAGTTTCGAATTGTCACATCTGTGGGAAAGGATCTTTAACCTGTGTAATATTTTTAAAAGTATTAAGTTTAAAATTTAAAAATCTTAATTTAAGGACTTAAACGTCTTTAAAACCTTAGGATGTACAGTGGGGCAAAAAGGTTACTTTTAGGACTTAAATGTCAACAAGTACGTGTTTAACACTATTAGGTAGCTCAGTATTCTCTAACGCA
>JBBIGC010048571.1:0-11496 GCA_037576955.1 Lepidarchus adonis | reverse complement strand
CAAAGCACACTTGTCTAATTACATAAACCGAACTACTGTAATTCATGTGTAACAATGGCTACTTCCTTAGTAGTTACTCTGTAGTTACATGCATTGTTAATGTGTAATTACACAGTAATTAGAAACACTTAATATAAAGTGAGACCACATTTTATAGCAGCCAATGATGTAGGTGTTTTCCTTGCAGCATGAGATGGTGCATCATCATGCATAAAGATGATTTTGTTACAGATAGTACAGATATTCCATTGTACCATGGAACAAAAGTGGTCAGTCAGAAACTCCTCATACTTTTCTGAGGTCATTTTCATACCTTCAGGGGCTGACCAGCTCTCTCCCCATGATTCCAGCCCAAAACATGACTCCACCACCTCCTCGCTGACATCATAATCTTATTGGAACATGGTGGCCTTGCACCAACCATCCACTACTCCATCCATCTGGACCATCCAGGGTTGCACAGCACTCATCAGGGAAGTTCTGTAGTTCTGGACCCACTGCAGCCGGTTCTGCTTGTGAGCACTGGTTAGGGGCCAAAGTTTATGCATAACTGAAAGCCTCTGGAGGATCCTACAGCTTGACGTTTGCAGGATTCCAGAGGCACCAACAGCTTCAAATACCTGGTTGCTGCTTTGTAATGGCATTTTAATGACTGCTCTTTTAATCTGATGTATTTGTCTGACAGAAACCGTCCTCATTGTGCCTTTATCTGCGCAAACCCGTCTGTGTTGTGACTCGACCATGAATCTCGTAACAGTACAAAGATTGTGCTTAAGTTTTCGCAAAATATACATGATACCATCCACGAATTTAATTAAAAAACAAAATATTTAATCTTTTTGACAGTTAAATACAATTTGCATAATAATTTGGAACGGGGTGTAGTTACTTAGGTGAATATATGTATAAAGCATTATGCAAAGATTTTAACACAGTCTCTCTAGGAGATATAATAATACTATATTTTAAGCAAACATTGATGCACAGTTACTTTTTATGCCATGAATTGAAAAAAAAAAATTATATATATATAAATAAAAACATTATTGTGGGAAGATGAGACTAGCAGGTCTTTCCTTCCAGCTGCTGTCAGACTGTACAACCAACATCTTGCAGCTAACCACACACACACACAAACACGCAAACATACACACATCCATCCAAACACCATGGACTGACAAGTGAAATCCTTTTATGGCAATATTCTCTGTGTGAAATAGCACTACCTCTGTTCAATATTTTTCTGTGCAATATTTTTCAGTGTTTTATTCACTGTGTATATGTGCAACATACAGCCATATACAGCTATACTGGGTTTTGTTAAAAGCTTCAATTGCAATATTTTTTATTAAAATCTTTGGTTCAGTGAAATTTGGTTCAGCAAAATACAGCAGTGTCTTGAATCAGTAAATTTTTCAATACTGTAGATTGCTCCCAATTTGTGATAGCAGTTTTAGTTTTGCCTTAAGCTAACCAACTAGACACAAGCTAATGCTATTTACAACCAAGTGTATTGTTCCCATCCTACAAAATACAGCAGTTGCATGTTGTGGCCTACATTTTTTCCCAAATGACTATTTTTATACATAAGTATGTCATACAGTGCAACAACAGACAGGATAATCTATTTAAGATTGCGTAACTATTTGACACAGTTTGAGGCAAGTGTGTTATGTTTTATGCAGGCTTGTGATGCTTACAGGTTAAGCATCCATTACTTGTTGGACACAAGACAAAACAAACAAAAAAAAACTTCAGTCACTAAACTTAGCTGTTACTTGTGTGTTGTGTTATTGTGAAAGACTGCAGCTGTTTTCTCTTTATACTAATAAGTGAGCAATACAGTACTTGCCCTTCTCATCAAAGGTTACCAGTTCAAATGTAGGAATATACACTTGAGCAAGATCCCCCAAGAACTGCTCCTCTTGTGCTGCCAGCTGCTCCTTCATGGCCAAATGCAGAGGTTGCATTTCGTTGTGGTGCACTGTGTGCTGTGGTGTAACAGGGTAATAGAAAATATAAATCTGAAAATAAGCTTAAAAGTAGATATTATTTTAAATTTTTGCTTCCAAACAAGCTTTACATATGCTGCCATTACACCCACCCCCACACGCATGCCTGCACATGCACGCACACACACGCAAATGCACACGCACACACTCACAAGCCTAGAAAAGAGCACCTTCTGCACTGCTGTAGATGTAGATGCTGCAGAATCTCAGTGGACATAGAATGTGACCTTCATTGCAGAGAGAGAGTGAGAGAGAAAGATGGTGATTGAGAAAGAAATGTGGATGGACAGATACAGCAAGCAATCCAGAATAAATGCTATACGATTAGCGGTGAGAACTGAACAGTAATGAATTGTGTAGATTAAGAAGAAAAGGAGATAGAAGCTAAATGCAGATAATAATAAACCACTTGGAAGAAGCTATTTAGGGACACAGATGCAACACAGGTAGAAAAAAAAGGCTGAAGAATCTTCTAGAAGGTTGGAGGGGACGTGTCCTGCACTGACTGTCTCCTGCAGGCATTTGTACAGCTCTATTTTTAACTGACGATTGGGCAGCTGGGTAATGTATGCGGATCAATGGAGAATGAAACGTCAGAGCGAGGAGGAGATATGTTTCATTTCTGCCCTGTTAAGGACGAGAAAATCAGCAGTGAACACACACACACGCACACTCACATGTTTTTATACAGTCTCATAATATGGAGTTTACGCTGTTTCATATGTGTTATATGTATAAACTCATGTATACGTAAAAATAACCTGCCACATACTGTATTTATCATATAGAGATTTATAAACATAAGATATAATAACTGATAATGCCATCCATAAAAAACAAATCATATTGTGGCTGATATGGTGACCAATACATAATACTTAATAATAATAATAATAATAATAATAATAATAATAATAATAATAATAATAATATAATATAATATATATAATACATATCATGTCTTTATTCACTTGTGAAGTAAAAAAAAAAAATTGTACATTTATATTACTGTATGGAGATACGTGTCATTAAAGAAGGTACATTCTCAGGTGTTGCTAGATGGTTGCTAAAATATTTCAGGTGGTTTCTACAGCACTCTGGGTGGCTGATGCACGATATGACTGATGGCTGGCATGGTATCTTAGGTGGTTACTAGAGTTAGTTTAATTCTGTTTTAACACATTTTTGGCCATTAAATTTTGCCATTCATTCCTGTGGGGAACAAAATCTGTTACTACTCCACACTATACATTCTATATATATTATACACCAATTAGCTACAATGTTAACAGCACTGACAGGTACAGTGAATAACACTGACTAGTTATTTCATCACAAAAAGGGTGAGCTTAAAGATCTGAGCCACTTTAACTTATTTTGATGGCTAGATGACTGAGTTTGAAATAGCTAGCACCTACCAAAAGTAACCCAGGGAAGAACAACTGGGGTATCAGTGGGCTCACTGATGCATGTGCAGAGTGAAAAATAGCCTGTCTGGCCGTATCCTTCCTACTTTGGCTTAAAATGTTAATAATAAATTAATAATAATAACAAAAACAATAATAAGCTTTCACAAACCCAAGGTCGCTTTACAATGAAAACACACACATAGAAAAAAAAAATACAATAATAATAATAATTTAAAAATAAATAAAATAAAATAATAAAAAAATATATACAGAAAAAAAATAATAATGACTATAACTAATAAACCAGAATGCAGAAAGGTGTCAGAAATGAGCTGTTTCAGCAGCAGGAGGGGGACCTACTCAATATTAGGCAGGTGGTTTTAATGTTATGGTTGGTTAATGTGTATAGAAATGAGAAGAAAGTGTAGCCCTAACCCTAACGCCCTTAACCTCAGAAACAGTTTTGCAGGATCTGGACCCTGTTTCTTCTATTGAAATCCTGAAAATGTAGAGACGCAAACCTCTACACAAGCCCACAGCTTGCACCGACTTGTTTTCTGGAACCTGTCACAGTGGATAGATTTGTAGCACTCAACATTCCCTCTCTCCCTCTTCTCTTTATTACGGTGCATGTCTCTCATCCGCTTGGAATCGGCCCTCTTGTTAGATTTTGCATCAACATCTTCAAACGTGCTTGTCAAATGGAACAGTGCAGCAGCAGTGGAATAAATTGGGAGAATACTCCAGGAACGCACTCTGCACTGAGACAGTTCTGTCCCTCATCACCCAAACCAAAGGCATGATGGGATTGCGCAAGGCTTTCTATTCATGTCACATGCAGTTTCACAAGCATTTTAAGAACCATAGGGACTAGACTAGTGCTGGTATGTAAAGAGTAAAACTTCCAGTTCTCTACTTTACTAGAAACATATTCCTTGTACTTTCACATCCATTTTTTCAGGAAGATCTACACTGGAGCTGTACAAACGATCTGTTGCTGGCCTCCCTCTGAAGACCATAAGACCTCTACAGCTGATGGCCAGTCCTCAGCACACCACAATTCTCACATAACACTCCAATGCTGTGAACCTTTCACTAGTTACTATGGCTGCCCGGCATCAGAATTAAAACTCCAACACTTGCATACAAAGCCAAGAAGGTTCCACCACTGTTTACCCATCTGCAATGATAAAACGTTGGGTAACAGCTCATCCTCTTAGAGCTTCAGCATGAAAAGTTGGTGGATTACTGCACAGGGACTTAACATTGTTAACATTATAAGAGTGAGTTACTGTGTGGATGAGTGACAGAGGGAGGAGTTAAAAAGTCTGATATATGTGGGGAAGAAGGATTTTCTGTGGCATTCAGTGGAGAATTTCAGATTGGTTATTCTGTTACTGAAGAGGCTTTGCTGCCCAACCCCAACACTGTACAGTGGGTGATCAACATCCACAATAACAGACTGTGGTTTACTTAGCGTCCTCTGATCTCCAGACTGTCCAGTTTTACGCCCACAATGGAGCCAGTTGCCCTAATGCTAGCTATGTGTGATTGCAGTGCTGAGAATGGTCCATCACCAGAGCAACATGCTCATTAATGGTCCCGAGCAAAACAGACAATAAATATAAAGGTAAGTCTACCTATGCACCCAGTGAGTGGAAGTGGACACACAGGTCCACCAACTGACATTATTTGGGTAGTGGGTCGGCAGAGCAGTGACGATGCCATGCTTTGTGAATTGTAGAGTGTGTGGTTCCAGTGTACGTGAGCGTAAAGTGATGTTACTGGCTTTTCAACACATCCGTCACTGCTAGGCTATTAGTAGTCCATCATCCAAAAATGTCCAGATGAGTGCAGCTCTATGGTCAGAAGCTGATAACGGATGAAGGTCAACACAAAGGTTAATGCAAACTGCATCAGCAGATGGACAGATTTCTTACGGATACAGTGTTTGGTCGTTAAATTTAATATAGTTTTTGCTCAACTGCCAGAAAAACATGCTTTATTTCTACCGTTTATACATATCCAGTAAAGAAAATATATACCATATATTGCCTCATCGGTGCGTTTCACAATGGAAGGAGTCTGGAAGTCAAGATGCAAAACTACACCTGCTTTAACAAAGTACCCTGCTACCACAGTACACCCAGATTTGAAAGATTAATGGCCACACACGAAGTCCACCACAAGAAAATGTGACCTCTGCTTTTAACCCATCAACACATGAAGCAGCTGTCAGCTATTAGCAGCGGCCGGAGAGCAGTGTAACCGAAAAGTCACAATGGGAAATTCTTAACCACTAGGCTACCACTGCCTTAGTGGTATTATAACTGCTGTAAAGCTTTCTGTCAATTTGCTTGCTCATTTATTTTTGTTCCACCCAGTAGTGCTGATGTATTGCTCTGCATGGAAATGCATGGTATTGTTAAGAACCATGTCTCTGAAGATTATGAAGAACTGCCGGGTGGGTATTATTGATCCCTGTTGACAGGGTTTCTATAACTAAGCTACACTTTTCATTCTCTGTAGCAGGACTATAATCTATGCTTTACTGAAGAAGGATGAGAAGACAGCAGAGCAGCTAATAGACCAACAGGCTGTGTCAATAATATTCACAAATAGAATTCAAATTGTGAACTGTAGACTGATGTCTACAGAGGAAATGACTGATCTGGATAAGAAGTGTATATTTTTAACCTATATATAGTTTTTAGTGTGGGTATGAGCATCTGAACATTACTGGTAAAAGAGTCCCAACAGTGTCCCAGGGTTTTGGTGCGAAAGCAGCCCTCGATTTGATCGCATGAACCGTTGTGCTTGTACAGTACAGTCTCAGGCAGATTAAAGAGCAAGGTGCTTAATTAAATGAGAATGAATGGGTTTGGTGTCATTGATTAAAATCTGCCTGGAAGGTAATTACAAGAATCCAGTAAAGCCACAGAGAGCCAGTACCCAGCTACACCATTTACTACTGTGCTCATTGACAGACAGACACACAGACACAGACACACACACACACATAACAAAATTGCTGCCTTACTGCTCTTGACGCTTATTAAAAAACACAATTTGTGCTGAAAACAGACATATTTCCTTGTGAAGACCAACAAACTGTTCTAATTTCCAGAGATTTGTCATATTCCTATCATTCGGTCCTCACAAATAAAGATCACACACACACACACACACACACACACACACACACACACACACACACACACACAAACAAACCAGAAAACACAATTGCATGTTTTGCATGCTAACATTAAATTGCTAAAATACAGCTCTAATATTGTAAGTCATTGAAATAAACTGTTTTAATGAACAGTCTAAACATGTAAAGTTCAGCTAAAGAAAAAAAATTGCACTGCCTCTTTAATAAGTGCCGATTCTGGCAGGCTGGATATAACAGCTTAATGGTCATATAAATTCTGAAAACTTTCCAAAATGTCCAATTCAAACGTCTCTCATGTCTCTAATGAATGCTTAATGAACTGAGTAGAAGCAGAAAATCATTTCAGGCAAAGCACAGCTTTCACATCAGTCTAGTACCATCATGTCTGTCTAAACTCAAAGCCTCACACCAGCAAATCTTCTCCTGCTTCTTTGTTCCATGCTGTCTGTTAGAGACGGCAGAGCGTGTCCTATGGTGCTGCTTGGGCAGATCCAGGCTGGACTTTGACACTCAAGCTGCTTCCAGGACAGACAGAGGGGTACGGTGGCAGCCAGGAGTGACATGTCATCAGAAGGTTTACTTTTCTAAAAAGAAATGTGGCATTTTTTGGCAGATGAAATTGCCCTTTCGTACTCCCTTAGTCTCTTTCCCTCTCTTTAGAGAGAGGCTGCTTCCATAAAGCAAAAATGGAAAATACACACCCTGAACTAATTTCATGACAAATAAGCAAAAATACACAAAAGTCAATGCTCTTCTATATCAACAAGTCAAACAATTCGCAGAATAAAGCTTTCAGTTCTTAACAGAGAATACACTGCAAAATTAAACAAAAAAGTTAAGTAAGCACTAAATTAAGGCCTAAAATAAGTCATAAAACTGATAAACAAGAAATGCACCTCAAAATGTGTAACAGTATGTAGATTAGAAAATAAGAAGAGTAAGAAAATAATCAATTAAGCATAGAAGTAAAGAATAAAATAAGCCGTAACATTGATATACTAACGGTTAAACAATAATATCAATAACAATAATAACAACAACAACAACAACACCACCACCACCAACAATAATAATAATAATAATAATAATAAATAAATACACACCAATAATAATAAATAAATACATAATAATAATAATAATAATAATAATAATAATAATAATAATAATAATAATAATAATAATAAATAAATACACAATAATAATAATAATAATAATAATAATAATAATAATAATAATAATAATAATAATAATAATAATAAATGTTTGTTTAGGCTAAAGTGGAGAAATTTGTTTTAAGTTTTCTTTTTAAAATATTTTGTGAGCAAGTATGCCCGATTTCAATAGGCAGTGAGATTTTCTGGCTGCTGATTGTGTTCTCTAAAGCAAATAGTTAAGAAGGCAACTGGCAATGTAGCTCAGTCCTATCCCATTTAGGACTTTGCATGAGAGGAGGAAATAAAAATTAGTTGTGAATGATACAGGGAGTCAGTGAGGGGCAGCTGGCCTGGAGTGCACTCTGCTTTTAGTTCTTGTTAAGTTGCAGTTTTCTGAACGAACTGTCTCTCAGTAGATTTCTCATGGAGTCCAGCAAAAAGTTTACTATGCTAATCAAAGCTGTTTGAGATAGACATGTAGTATTTGAGTTTATAGCCTCTGCATTAACAGTGATGTGTGCCATGGGCATAGCTATGGCAGCATGTGTTTTGCTCTCTGATGATGTCACCAAGTAAAAACATGGAGAGTGGAAATAATAATGGACAGAGACAGATACAATGTGCAAGGCCAAAACTGATCTTATGTTATTCAGACACAAGAGTGACATAAACTTATCTCCCTCTGATGTAACACTGAGAAAGTTTGAGGGTTTGCCTGTATTCACATAGTTACAGCTACAACTGGTCATTCTGTGTTTAGATGTGGGCTTAAGTGAAGGATGGAGCTGACCCACTCCCTAGTTACTCAATGTGTGTGTGCACTGATGGTAGAAACAAAGCTTCAAAACAAGGCCTAATAGATGCCTGTCTAGACGAAAGGTCCATTGGCACACCATAGCTTCTTTCTTATTGATCTCTCTTATTATTTTTTTCCTGACTCACTCTCTCTATAAGCTTTTGATCCCCCAGTTGTGTACACAGTGCCAAGCAATGTCTCCCCCCTCGATCAAAGGTTCTTTTCATTGCAAAGTGGAGAAAAATCAGCCACCAAAAGCAGCTCTTACCCATAAATTTAAGGTTAGTTTCAATACCTCCTGCCCTGTTCTCCTGTTCTTCTTCTTCATAAAATCCCTCTTTTCCCAATGTCTTGTCTTGCTCCTCTACTTTTTCAGTGTTCCACTGTCATCCTACTCTTTTTCTCTTCACACATTCACTGCGAAGCTCTTATAGATAACCCATACTTCAACTGTCGCTAAGCTACCTACCTAAGCCCTCGACAACAAGATGCAGAAGTCAGATCTGAAGAACAGCAGATTGAACAGCCATAACACAATCAATTGAAACTCTACAGCAGACAGAAAAATGTCAATATATCCTTAAGTGGCAACGCAACTTAGATGTTACAGCACCAAAAACATTGATTACAGTTCTCAAAGAAATGTGTTGCTCCTCTGTCTCCAAATACTGTTTTATTCACATTTGAAATGCAAATTCATTAACTGGAAACACCTATATTACAGGTCCACCTTATATGGTATACAGTTTGTGTAACAACCCTCTATCATCAGTGGTCAGTTACTGACCACATAGCTGCTTTTGACGTGATATTTCTGAGTGGCAGACACCTCTGAACCTAGCATGTGTACAAATACTGAAAAGAGCCCATCTTACAGAAACCCACAGAACTAGACTCATCCCACTCATTGTGGTTCACAGTGTGATTGGCTGAGCCGACTCCAGTTCCTTATTATGTCTGTGATCAAACACATTAGGGCTTTTTCTACTGAGATACAACTGCGGGAAAAAATTATTGGACAGACTCAATCGGACCTTTCAAGATACTATTTTTACAGGACAAGAAAAACAATAAAAGTTAAAATACAAACTTGAATTTATAAAAAAATAAATGACTTTGTGAAATGACTTTGTGAATGACTTTGTGAAAGGCCAGAGGGATAGAAATTATGGATGGAAATTGTGTATATCTGTATGGAAGATAACACACCTTGGTTTAGCATTCCTTTGTTGGTGTTAATGATCATCTGGCTGCATATCTTCTAATTTTTGTTTAAAATGAAAAAAAAGTTTTTCTAAAAAGAGTTTTTCTAAATCAACTCAACCTGTGTGGCACAAAATTAGAGTTCTGTAGAATGAGCACATTTTTTGTATAAAAATATCAGAAATTATATTGAACCTGAAGATAAATTCTTACGTCTGTAATGTAAGAAATTGGTCACCACGGGCAACCTTCAATACAGATATTTGTTAAGCATTACAGCTAGGAATCAGTGTAGATTGACGTTGTAAAGATATTTGTCACTCAGGCTTGTTTGCGAGTACAACGAGCCATAGGGAATGAAAAAAGACAGAAGAGCAAAACAGACTTTGTAAACACTTGAAGATGAGACAGGACTGAATCATTGTAGAACGCACTCACTCAGCCGTTCACACACACGCATCACTCAGCCATTCGTGCTTGGAATAAGGCATTTTAAAAAAAACATGGTAAAAATGACAAACAGTGGCTGGTGGGGTCACCAGCTATAGAGGAATCACAAAATAAAGTTGCGCAAATCTGGATGATGCAAACAACATAGTGACTCACAGACTGACTGTAGAAGCCTCTGGGAAAATCCAAAATATAAACAATGAGTAAAAATCAGTCATATACAAATGGAAAGAGATATTAAGACATGTGAGTGAACTTTGAGAAAACCGATATGAAAATTATTGCTGAAACTGAGTAAAAAGGGCCAAGATCAACCATTATTATTTCTAATTCTTTTATATTTTTTATATTATATTACTGAAACAGTTCTGCATCATTTTCTCATCAAAATGTCGATCAAATAAACATCAAAAATATAAATATTGGAGCTACCTATGATTTTTGTTAATTACTATTAATAATTTCTTATTGTTCATCAACATTTTCATATTGATTTTTCAACATCATGTTAAATTGCAGGTTTTGCTACACCACCAGTCAATAGTTATGAGTACGGATAAATATTTGACCAGTCATTAAAATAAAAATGAAGAGTTAATTAATATGAATATGTGTTTGTGAATTTGTGAATATGTAAATGAGCTTGTCTCAGGTGTCTGCCGCACCACTTGTGGGGTCTCTGCCATTGTGCAGCAGATGCAATGTGCGAAAACCTCAGATACAAAAGACCTTAGATAAATTCTACACTCTAGTGATAAAGAACTGTTGAACTGAAGTCTTTCTCAGCTCCCTCTTTAAAAAAAACTCTAGAAGCATCAGCTGATGTAAAGGTGATTGGCATCTGTGTGTGTGGTAGCCTGTAGCCACGAATGAGACCTGGGTTAGTGCACTAGAGCGTTAGACTTATTAGGAGTCTTTGTTTATTTGCTTGTTTCTCAGGGGGTGTTATTAATATATATTTTTAAGAAGCCTTTATTTTGTTCAATTATGGTGGACGCTTTTGTGTTAAATGAACACTCACTAAACTTACGTCTTGAATACTGCAAGACTTTTGTTTCTGAGAGTATTTTAGTGTTTCTGAGGACTAATCCATTATTTAGGGTGTGTGTGTGTGTGTGTGTGTGTGTGTGTGTGTGAGTGAGTGAGTGAGTGTAAGTGAGAAAGCTGAGTAAGCCTTTAGGGTCGTCCTGTATTCAGTTATAGAGCAAATTCTGTTTCTCTTAAAACATCACACACACACACACACACACACACACACACACACACACACACACACACACACACACACACACACACA
>JBBIGC010048512.1:0-11499 GCA_037576955.1 Lepidarchus adonis | reverse complement strand
AAATATGCAGTATGGAGTGCAAAATATGCAGTATGAAGTAGAAATATGCAGTACAGAGTGCAAAATATGCAGTACAGAGTGCAAAATATGCAGTATGAAGTTGAAATATGCAGTACGGAGTGCAAAATATGCAGTATGAATTGCAAAATATGCAGTATGAAGTGCAAATATGCAGTACGGAGTACAAAATATGCAGTATGAAGTATGCAGTACGGAGTGCAAAATATGCAGTTTTGCTCATTATCTTTGTGTGTCTTTGTTTCTTGCCTGTTTTTCTGCAATGTATATGTTACTTCTTTCAACAGTACAGTATTGTGGTAATAAAGCGTCAGTGGATGCAGGACCAATGTGTTCCTACTCTGCTTTGCTCAGACAGAGAGGCTGAAGCAGGTGTGTTTGAGCAGGAAAGTCTCTGTGCTGGACACCTGCCCTCCAGGACTGGAGTAGATCACCCCGGGTTTAACCGTTTTGCAGCTGTAAAATACTGTGTATATGTTTGTACTTTACAGCATGTGATGAATGGACGGTTCTGCCAAAGCCTGATCTCTACCATGATGTCAACCGTTTTGGACACACTGCAGTGGTTAGTAAGAGGTAAGCTTGTTTGTGGCTTCTAATGCTTTGGAATTAGACTTACAGTTATTTTTTCTTTTATATGTAATATCTCACTTGTAGCTTATTTAAGTTAGGAAATGTCTGTGAAAGGATTCTTTCCTGTTTTTTTTAGTTATTAGTCACTTAATAAAATACAATGTAAATTGAAACACTAGATGCCAAATTTATTTTTGTGTTTTATTTAATTACATAGACCTAAAATGACCTATAAAAGTATATGTAAATGTATTTAAGCACAATATTCCAGCATCACCTGAATATGCTGCTTTTCTAGAGTACAACAAATGCATCATCGCATATAGGTTTGAAATATATATACAGTATCTCACAAAAGTGAGCGCACCCCTTACATTTTTGTATATATTTTATTATGTCTTTTCATGGGACAACACTGAAGATGTGAAGCTTAGATACAGTGTAACGTAGTCAGTGTGCAGCTTGTATAACAGTGTAAATGTACTGTCCCCTCAAATTTACTCAACACAGCCATCAATGTCTAAAACACTGGCAACAAAAATGAATACACTCCTAAGTGAAAATGCCCAAATTGTGCCCAAAGTGTCAATATTTTTGGTGGCCATAATTATTTTCCATCACTAGCTAAACTCTCTTGGGCATGGAGTTCACTAGAGCTTCACAGGTTGCCACTGGAAACCTTTTCTACTCCTCCATGATGACATCAGGAAGCTTGTTTATGTTAGAGACCTTGCGCTTCTCCACCTTCAGTTTGAGGATGTCCCATAGATGCTCAATAGGGTTTAGACATGCTGGAGACATGCTTGGCGGTGGTCCTGTGGCCCAGTTTTTGAAGGGAGGGGATGATGCTCTGCTTCAATATATCACAGTATAGTATGTTGGCATTCATGGTTTCCTCATTAAACTGTATATCCCCAGTACCGGTAGCCCAAACCATGAGACTCCCACCACCATGCTTGACTGTAGGCAAGATACACTTCTCTTTATAATTTTCGCCTGCTTGCCACGACTCACACTTCATCAGACCACAGGACATGGTTTGAGTAATCCAGTAATGTTTGCTTGTCTTCAGCAAGCTGTTTGGGGGCTTCATTGCAGTGCATGCAGCTCAACTTAATGCAGTGTGTGGTGCATGGTCTGAGCACTGACAGACCTCAGCAATGCTGACAACATTCATACGTCTATTTTCAACCTCTGGATATCACACTGAGCATGTGCACTCAACTAGTTTGGTCGACCATAACGAGGCATGTTTTGAGTAGAGCCTGTCCTGTTAAACTCCTGTATGGTCTTGGCCTTTTTGTTGAACTTCCAGTGACCAGTATGAGAGAGTGTGAGAGTGATAACCACAAATTTAACACACCTGCTCCCCATTCACACCTGAGACCTTGTAACACTAACAAGTCACATGGGGAAAATGGCTAAGTGGGCACAATTTGGAAAATTTTCACTTAGGGGTGTACTCACTTTTGTTGCCAGCGATTTAGACATTAATGGTTATTTTGAGGGGACAGCAAATTTACACAAAAAAAGTTATACAAGTTGTACACTGACTAATTTTGATTGTATCAAAGTGTCATATCTTCAGTTTTGTCCCAAGAAAAGATATTTACAAAAATGTGAGGGGTGTACCATCTTTCCCCAACAATAAATTTTATAAAACTGGTTTTGAGTATGGCTTGCTTAAATGACGACCCATATAAAACATGAAAACATGTTTGCAAAAAGTATAATTCAATACAA
The DNA here is from genome assembly GCA_037576955.1 of Lepidarchus adonis. Classification (NCBI taxonomy): domain Eukaryota; kingdom Metazoa; phylum Chordata; class Actinopteri; order Characiformes; family Lepidarchidae; genus Lepidarchus; species Lepidarchus adonis. The sequence continues at coordinate 9,165 of JBBIGC010048512.1, read as the reverse complement.
AAAGAGGAGAGTTAAGATCTGAGCCACTTTGTCAAGTGATGGCTAGAGCATCTCGCCTTCCAGAACAGGAGGTCCTGTGGAGTGTTCCAGGTCTGCAGTAGGTAGTACCTATTGAAAGTGATCCAATGAAAGACAACTAGTGATCCCACAGAAGAGCTACTGTTAATGTTGACTCTGATTGGAAGGCTGGATTTGATGTTAAGGCTGTGATTTAGAGCTTCATATTTTCAAGGATGCTGGAGCTAGAAGTACAGGGATGTTGACCTAGCTCTCAAGGGATAGCTGACCTTCCTATGACCACTGCTGTAATGGCTCTGAGGCAGGCCCAAGCTGCTCCAAGGTTATTGCAGAATGTGGCTGTCTTTCCATCAGAGCAGCCCTGAAAGTGATCATCAGAGCAGTTGTTGTACCGAGCACGGAAGTTCAATTACTCAGTGAACCTAAACAGAGAGAATATTTTAGATATACAGAAATGTATAGAATGTTGGCAAAATCCTATGAAATCTGTCAAAATATGGACATTAAGGTGTGATTGAGGGTAAGTGTTTTCAATCACATCCAATAGGAGGGGATATAATTCTCACAATAAATGATCCATTTATTTCTGGCTTTCTGTCAGTGGGGATTTTACAGAGATCCTTCAGAATATATTGATATTTTTATATGCTTGTTTATTTTGAATTGACTATGTAGGCAATTTAGGCAATGTAAACAATGTCGTCTGCTTAAAGTGTGTTTTCATTTTCATAGTATATGTTTGTAAGTTTACAAAACCCAACAGAATGTATGATTTCTTGGCCATTTGTCAGAAAATATGAAAGATAACACAAATTTTTCTTCCACTCATGGTTAGCGGTTGGCAGAAGCCACTTATTATCAATCATGTTTACTCAGAATCACAATACAAACTACCCAAATGACTCTGATCAAAAGTTTACATACCCTGGTGATCTGGCCTGATAACATGCACACAACTTGACAGAAACAGGTTTGAATGGCTATTAAAGAAAACCATCTTCACTGTTTGGTTATAATTAGTCTATTTGTATAAAAGGTCAATGAGTTTCTGGACCCCTGACAGAATCTTCATCTTTCATTTAGTGCTGCACTGATGTTTTTGGATTCTAAGTCATTGTGAAAGCAAAAGAACTGTCAAAGGATCCGCCAGAAAAGGTTGTTGACCTCTATAAAACAGGAAAGGGATGTAAGAAAATATTTGTAAAAATTGAAAGCCAATCAGCAGTGTTTAAACTCTAATTAAAGAGTGGAAAATTATTTGTTCTGTTAAAACCAAAACCACTGTCAGGTAGACCAACTATAATGAAAAAAATTCAGGTAAATTACAGGACTCTCTGAAAAAATGTGGTGTGGCTGTTTCAAGATGCACAATAAGGGCTGCATGGTTAAGTGCCAGAAGAAAGCCATTACTACTCAAATGCCACAAACTTCAAACCTTCTAGCACAAAGTCATTTGGAGTGATGAGACTAAAATTTAACTTTTTGGCCACAAACATAAACACTACATTTAGAGAGGAGTCGACAAGGCCTATGATAAAAGATACACCACTCCTACTGTGAAACACGGTGGTGGATCAGTGATGTTTTGGGGATGTGTGAGCTACAAAGGCATAGGACATTTGGTCAGAATTAGTATGTTATCAAAAAATACTGGAGTAAAATTTGCACTCATCAGCCCGGAAGTGGCTCATGGGACGTACTTGGACATTCCAACATGACAATGATCCAAAACACAAGACCAAGTCGACCTGTCATTGGCTACAGCAAAATAAAGTGAAGGTCCTGAATTGGCCATCTCAGTCTCCTGACCTCAATATCATTGAGACACTCTGGTGAGACCTCAAAAGTGCAGTTCATGCAACACAACTCAAGAACTTACAAGACCTTTCACCAGTAAGAATGGGCAGCTTAACTATCTGAGAAGACAAACAGCCTCATCCGCAACTACCACAAAAGACTTCCAACTGTCATTGATGTTAAAGGGGACAATACACAATATTAAGAACTGGGGTATGTAAACTTTCATTCAATTTGGGTAGTTTGTGTTGTGATTATGATTTTAAAATAGTAAACACAGTTGACTTGAATAATAAATGGCTTCAGCCAAACACTAACCATAAGTGAAAAAAAGTTTGTGTTATTATTCATATTCACTCTGAATAGTGGTTAAGAAATCATACATTTTCTCAGAGTATATAAACTTATGAGCACTGTTAATTTAACAATATTCAAGCTTTTTTTATTTAAATGTTTTAAATTTAGTATTCAGTTTCAATTGAGACATGGAAACCCACATATAGAAACCCTGTCAGCCAATCACATTGGATGGAGGGAATTGTGCTATAACTAGTCAGTTACTCTTCATCTTAAAGTTTTCCCATAGCTATCAACAGCTCAAAGATAAGGGGTGTTCATCTCAGATAATAACTGCTCCAAAATGGTTTTGCATTATGGGGTCTATCAGTGTTAAAAAACTAACATTAGCATTAAAAAAGAAAGAGGACAAAAGGACTGAGGTAGTTAATGTCTGAAACATCTAAGTTTACATGGCAGGGAGTTGGAAATCTTTGGCCCTGATGCAGCCTTGTGGTGTTATTTCATATCTTAACGTAATTTTGATGTAATTCTCATTTGTGCCTTCTGTACTCCTGCAGCACCATGTATGTATTCGGTGGCTTCTCCAGTGTGATACTGAATGATGTGCTGGTGTATAAGTCTGCCAGCTGTGAAGCCTTCACTGAAGAACAGTTCTGCCAGAACGCTGGCCCTGGCATCCGCTGTGTGTGGGTCAATGATCACTGTGCCCCATGGGCATCTCACTACAATGAGAGAACAGCACCTGATTTTTTCTGCCCTGACCGTGGCAGTAAGTACCTACTGTTCCTTCTTTCATGCTTACATTAAGCTTAAGTGTATTAAGCATATATTAAGTTTGGAAATTTAGAATTTGATGCCTGCAATGCTGTGTCACACGCAATACAAAAGTTATTTGGGAATTTTCGCTAGATGTAAGGCTTACATTTTGTTGGCCAAACACTCCTGGGAAGGTTCACCACTGTTCCATATTTTCGCTATTTGTGGATAATGACTCTCACTGTGGTTCACTGGAGTCCCAAACCTTTCCCAGACTGATACAGCTCAATTACTTTCTTTTTCATTTTTTTTGGATCTCTGCATGATGTCTAGCTTTTGAGGATCTTTTGGTCGACTTCACTTTGTCAGAAACCTCTTATTTAAGTGATTTCTTGTGTGAGAACAGGTGTGGCAGTAATCAGGCGTGGGTGTGGCTACAGATATTGAACTCAGGTGTGATGAACCACTGTTATGTTCTAACAGGGGGGGGGGATCACTTTGTCACATAGGGCCATGTAGGTTTGGATATTCTTTTCTTTTAATAATTGAATCCTTCACTTAAGAATACATTTTGTGCTTACTTTTGTTGTTTTTAATTAGTTTTTAAATTTCTTTGATGATCTGAAATATTTAAGTGTGACAAACATGGGAAAAAAATAAGAAATTGAGAAACACCTTTTCACACTACTGTATATTATATATACATTTATATGAATATACATACATATATTTGTTATCATAAATAAATAAATATTTATATATATTTATATATATTTTTATAATATTTTTATATTTAAATTTTTTCATAAATGAAAATCTACTGTTTTATCATAAATTCCATAATCAGATCAGATACACAATCCTTGGTGCCATTTTTGCGATGTTCTGCTTGTTTGTTGATGCCTTATTTATGAGCTTGTTGTTTTGAAGCAAAGAAGTAGCTTGTTTATGTGAATAAAATAGCCTTTTTAAAGTTATCCAGATTAGCATGTGTTTAATTTAATGTACTTTATAGGTGGATTGTTTGCACTGCATGTCAAACACACACCTGGAGGGCACTTTCTCCTTCCATAAACCCACTGTCAGAGGATTAATAATAATCCACGCATAATCCTGTTTACACTTGATATATTGAAGGGTTTATGCCTAGAACCACTCAAATATGCTCAGCTCTATCTGGACAGCTCTCAGCCTCCTACCTTTGGGATAGTATTTCTATGCAACATTGATAATTGACTGTACAAAAGGTCAGTTATTGCATAATGCCTTCACAGAGATGCAATTATGATTGGGATGAAACCAAACTCTGGCGAACGCCGCGGTAACCTGTTTGTCACACCAGACACAAGAAGATTAGTCCAATTACGGTGTGGATTTTGAAATGATCTCAGAGGTAGACTGGGTTCTGATTAAGTAATGAAATGACACAAGTTCAGGATAGATTATCCTGTATTATGTCTTTATCTCCAAGGCCCCATAATCCCTCATGCTGCCCATTATGATGCTGGGGCAGAATGATCTCTTGCTTTTTTGCCTGCGCTGTGCAAATGAATAGGTGGAATGTTTGCAGTCATAGGGTGGTCCAAAGCAAATAATGGAAGCAGGATATTTAGATGTTCTGATGTGTGCTAGCTGGTTGGCTTGGTGGTGTAGCAGTTAGCTTCATAGCAAAAAAAAGCCCTGGGTTCCCATAGCCCTAGCCCAATGGTTAGAGAAGTGGGTTTGTGACCGAAGGGTCCCAGATTCGATTCTCAGAACCGGACAGCAGGCTGAAGTGCCCTTGAGCAAGGCACCTAACCCTCAACCGCTCACCATGTACTTCTGGATAAGAGCGTCTGCCAAATGCTATAAATGTAAATGCTAGCTGATTGGCTTGGTGGTGTAGCAGTTAGCTTCATAGCAAAAAAGTCCTGGGTTTCATTCTTGGGTTTGATCCCTGGTTCTACCTTCAATTGCTGTGGTGTGTACAAGCTCTCCCCATGTTTGTGTGGGTTTCCTCCAGTGGGTTTCCCACTGTTCAAAGAAGACATGGGCCCATGGGTTTGGATCTAAGTTCCCCCATGACCTGAAATGGATAAACAGTTTGGAGAATGAATGAATGTATCATTTTATTGTATTATTTTATTCCTTTTCAGAAGAAATTCAGTCATGTTTCATATATACGGTTGTATTACAATAAGACCGCTCTGTAAATTTTGCATTAAGGTCAACCTGAAGCCAAAATTAACTTTTTAAAATCTTGTTAGTTCATGTCCTTAATCATTTTAAGCACATTCCTGTCGGCCATATCATTTATAAGACTACAGTCCTGAGTCTCTGTAGTCTTTGATCAACCTGTAATAATTTTTCCCATCCCTAAATTCCCTCTGACGTTTGAATACATCACCTTGTACAAGGGGCATGGAAAAAATTGTATTAACCGATAATATCATAACATGACCTCCCCATCTATCATTGAGCAAAAACACCAGTCTTTTCTAAGCAATAGAAACCCTTGCCTAGGACTTAAACAAATACATGAACATGGATTCAACTAAAATTTAATAATGCTTCAGAAACCAGAAAAAATGAAAGAACAAATTTAAAAATGGCCCTAGTTTTCGATTTCACAGCAAAACACACATCAGCAACATCACAGGAGTTTCTGTAGGTGTTCTGGGTTTGAACCCCTACTAGCTCCTTTTACAGGCTTTTTGACAGGCTAATTCTTATTTTATTAAATATCTTTTTATGTTACTGTCTATTTCACAAATCAATCATTAATATTAGATGAAAATCAAGGCCAGTCTCACATATCCCTGTCCTCTTACCCCTTGGTTTTTGTCACAATAGCCTTGTTCCTTCTTTAGGGGCAGCCATGGCCTAATGGTAAGCCAAGTGGGTTTGTGACCTGTGGGTTGTGGGTTATTTTATTGACAATTACATCAAGTTTATGCAAAGAGTCAACATTTGTAGTGTTGGCCCTTCTTTTTCAAGACCTCTTCAATTCGTCCCTGGCAAGCTGTCAATCAACTTCTGGGCCAAATCCTGACTGATGGCAACCCATTCTTTTATAATCAGTTTTGTTTGTCCACCCGCCTCTTGAAGATTGACCACAAGTTCTCAACTGGATTAAGGTCTGTGAAGTTTCCTGACCATGGACCTAAAATTTCAATATTTTGTTTCTCAAGCCCTGAGTTCACTCTGTCCTTATTTCACTGGTGTGAGACAGGACTGATGGTAGCTCTCACCTTTTCTTCTCCTCAGAATCCTTCTTCAAGATGCCTCAAACAATCGGAAAGGGGCTTCATCAGAGAAAATGACTTTACCACAGCCCAAGCTGTGCACTAGTGGCACCCTGATCCTGTAGCTGAATTTTTAGGAGATGGTCCTGGCGTTTGCTGGACTTTCTTGGGTGCCCTGAAGCCTTCTTCACAACAATTGAACCTCTTCTTGAAGTTCTTGATGATCAAATAAATGACTGATTTAGGTGAAATCTCAGCAGCAGCAATATCCAGCCTGTGAAGCTCTTTTTATGCAACACATTGATGACTGCACATGTTTCCTGGCAGGTAACTATGGTGAACAGAGGAAGAACAAGGATTTCAAGCGTCACCCTCCTTTTAAAGCATCCAGTCTGTTATTCTAACTCAGTAAAAAAGAATGATTTCCAGCATTGTGCTCATCAACACTCTCACCTGTGTTAACTAGAAGATTACTGAAATGATCTCAACCAGTCCGTTTGTGGCAAGGCTGAAATGCAGTGGGAATGTTTTTTTTTTATTTTTTTTATTTTTTAGATTAACTTATTTTTAATGGCATAGAAGGACTTTCCAATTCATCTGATCACTTTTTAGAACATTTTGGAGTATATGCAAATTGCCATCATAAAAACCGAAGCAGCAAACTGTGAAAACCACGTGTCATTTTAAAAATATATACCCCTGTGTTGGCAGTGGTCTCTAGACGACCACTGTTATCTGTTGTTATAGTGTCTTTCCTTTGCGGTATACTTAACCTGGTTCTCTTGTGTTCTTGTTTGGTTTATCTTAGCTCATTTATGTTTCATTGAACTGGACTTTGCACTTTCATCCCGTCTGCAACCTTTTATGGAGTTCTGAGCTTTTGACAAGTGATTGAACTTATCGCTTACAAATGTTAATGTAGCCTTGTTCGTGTTGTTGAATATGTTTCGGCAAAAATCTCTTGTTACAAAAGCTAAAGTGCTTATGGCCTGGATTAGTGTTAGATTTGTTTCAAAAGACCCATTCTTTCACTCACACACACTTTAGCTACCACACAGAATGAGTAATCACACAAAATTTCAACAATTAGCAATTAACAATTAATTAACTGAATTGAGATCGAGAAAAAAATGTGAGAACGAAATTTCACCACGTCTTTCATGGAGGTGCGATTGGGGCGAAAAGTGTCTAATCATGCGAGAGCCAATACCTTTCTTGGTTCCCAAACTGTCAAAAGTCACATGTGTTTTTTTTCTTACTCTCAGTTCAGTAAATTAATCTCGGTTGTTGAATTTTGAATTTTTGCACGAAGACTCATTCTGTGCTTGTAGTTAAAGTCTGCACACATGAAAGAATATAACTCACTTTTTTGCTTGTGTGACTTAATACAAATCTAACACCACAGTCTGGGTTTACTTACTGACCAATGTAGCACATTTACTTCATTTGGCAGACATTCTAATTCAGAGTGAGGTAGAGGGAGAGCAGTTTGGTGTTAGATGCCCTTATCAAGGGCAATTCAGCCTAATGTCTGGTTCTTGGAAGCAAACCCATGAACATTTAGTTACAAACCCAGTTCTCTAACCATCTTAAGGCATTGGTATTTAGAAACATGCCTTTATGATCAGAAAGTCACAAGTTCGTATCTTGCCACAGGTACCACTGAGGTAGACTTTAGCAGACTACTGTCCCATTACGCCATCGACAATGACAATTAGTCACATTCACTTTTTTCCACTCCCATGTGTCAGGCCATTTTCTTTAGTTAAATATCTGTGAAAACCCAATAATAGATGTAAAGGGTCATCAATAGTACTGATTTACATTACAAAATTTCATAAAAAATGATGTCATATGAAAATTAAAAGTTTCTGCCAACAGAAAGAACATACAATTGCCACTGCCTACCCATAATTTATATTAAAGTAGAAAAAAGCTACCTGAATTTCAATTCCCTTCTTCATTCACTGGCTTAAATGCAATGCTTTTACTCATTTAACTATAAATTCAAAGGAAAATATGGGATTTGGGAGAATATTTTAAGTTTATGTGAATGGTGTATTAAATATATGATTGACCGTTCATTCATTGCCCCATAAACTGTCATTTTGAAGAAAATCTTCTGCTGTCAACCTATGCTGTTTCCATAGCACTTTGTGTCTTACATGAGTGTGAAATGCCAAGGCCTTGTTACCTCCATTTGGATTGATTTTCCCATGTGCTCTCTCCTGTGACGTGCTTCTGTAGATGCTACAGATGAGCAGTGCTTCCACTTCTCTGATTGCTCGTCCTGCACTGCCAACACCAAAAGCTGCCAGTGGTGTGAAGATAAGAAGTGCATTTCTGCTTCCAGCATCTGCACTCAGGTGGGCTCAGATATGCTTAATGCTTAGAAGTGCAGGATTCTTTTTTTCTTTTTTTGTGTGTCAAGTAAATTTTTCCTAAACCAATCAAACGGGCTTTCACCAAATTCTCCCGGCCCTGTCCACACATAGCCAGGCATTTCTGAAAATGTCTCTTTCTTTATGCATATTTGATCACTGAAAACTGAGATTTTCTGTCAAATCTGAACCCGATTCTGTTACTATTATATAACATACCTGGTTTAAAACTATTTATCTCACCGAGTGTCTTTCTGCTGCAAGAAAATGAGTTAAAATTAGAGTAAAAGCAAAAGGAAAGCAGTTGAGTTTGATCTGTGTATAGATTTATAAAAGTATTTGAGATGTTGTGAGCTGGTTAGAAGAACACAGGTTTAGATCCAGATCTCCTCTCCAGGCCTCCAGCCATCGCATGGATGTGTGAAACTTCAGTAGCACCTGATTTAATGAAAGGAAGGACTGATTGAGGCCAAACCAGGGATTTGTAACTACAAGTAACACTGGGCTTCAATGAGGAGAGGTCTGGAATTGGTGAAGCCACATTGACACATAAAGTGTTACTGTTATTTACAATTATACTAATTTTAATGTTTTGTAGGAGTGAAAAAAAAATTCTCCTCCAATCAAACCCTCACAGCAATGTTCCAGCATCAGTACCTGACCTCACTAACGTTCTCCTACAATCAAAC
>JBBIGC010048485.1:0-11499 GCA_037576955.1 Lepidarchus adonis | reverse complement strand
CAGACAGACAGACAGACAGACAGACAGATAGATAGATAGATAGATAGATAGATAGATAGATAGATAGATAGATAGATCGATCCTATCGATCCTATCAGTGGTCACTGAATGTCCCGTTTGGACCATCTGGAAAACCATGCCAACCACCTAACAACACACTACCACCAGAAATACCATGGCAACCCCAACAACATGTTAGTCACTACCATAGCATCTGGCTACCATCACCCTAGCAACCACCTGCAAAACCATCGTAAGCAACCACTCTTGCAACCACCAGAGATACCATATCATTAACTCCTTAGCACCAACACAACTACCTTGCAGCACCCTAGCAACCACTACAGATACCATAGCAACCACTGGGGAATTGCATAATCATGCTTCACATTTGCTTGCAAAAATGCTTCTGTAATTCTGTAAGTTTTTCCTTGTCTCTGTTGCCCATTGATTGCTCAGTAAGAGGTCAGATGCAGATTTGGTTGCTTTGCATCAACATTAAAAGCCTTTTACAAATAAAATTGACTTTATTAAGTATTGACCTTTTTTCACATTAATGTTTCATATGCATGTGAATTGTCTAAAATAAGTGTATGCATGTTACATTCAATCTGAGACGTGTAGAACAAGGTGCAAACAATTTAAATGTGGATGTGAAACGTGGAATGATGGTGCAGAATTCAAGCCGCTGCCATCCCCAAATGACAGCAGCTCATTTTCATTTGCTTAGTTTCAGTCTAGCACTTGATGTGCTTTCAAAGCGTTTGAGCATATGGCCGCTGTGAAACACTTTCTAAATGACTAGCTCATTTGTGGTTTGCATATTCTTCCAAACACTGATGCATGTCATGTTCATCCCAGCCAGACTCGTGGCTCAGAAAACACATGGGTCTTCCTGGATGGTTTGTCCATTCCTGTTCTTTTGCCAGTGAGTCTTGGGCTCGACTATGCCTCCAATTGGACATCCATGTAAGATGGGCTGGTGTTGGCGATCCAAAAACGATTCACCATAAACTTTTATTATCTGATTTTATTCAAATTGAGACTCAAAACAATATGGTCCTCAGAAAGACAGAACTGATTTGTCTTCCTTCACTGCTTGATCTGTTTATTGCTGTGTTGTTTTTGAAAAGACAGATGGGCTTTGAAAGGCGTACCTAGTTAGCTTGTAGCACACTTGTTGTCATTGGGGTGGCAAAAAATAGATCTTGGAAACACTATGGTAATGATGATGAGTTTCACCCACACATTTATCTCACATTTCTCTCTCTCCATCCCTCTCACATTGTTGCCATTAGTCATTTGTGGTCCATGACCAACAACGAACTTAAAAAAAAATGGTCTTTAGAAGTGATGCTGTAGAAAAACCACTTTCATTCCATAAAGAAAATCTCAATGGATGGTTCCATGAATAAGTAATGGTTTTCTGACATGTATGAAGAACCTTTTTGAAGTTCTAGACCAATTACCACATTTTTTCACTGCAAATGTACCTCCAGCGGGTGAAGAGCAAATGTAGTAACTAGTTAAGTCACACATTTCTACTCAAGTGTAATATTTTACTCAGTTTCTCTTCAGCCATTTACATTTGCATTTATGAGAGTTAAATACGGTCTGTTTTGCTGAGCTGCTTTGCTGTTCCTCACGCCTCTAACTTTGAACCTTTTTATTTGAGACTGAAAGGATCTTTTCAAGCCTAACAGACTGTATTATCTATGCTGTTAGATGCTCACTGTTATACAACGTTTTCTTCCTGTTCTATAGGCAAATCAGAACTGGATCATATTTTTTGGCATGACACTTTTTACTCCAGGTCAAGTTTTATACAGGTGTTGTAAAACCCATATATTCAATTTTTATGAAAAAATGTATGATATAAATAGGTTAAACAATAAGCTCAATAATAAATTCAGAAAATCAGAAATCTGTGGAGCCTACTTGCGTAATGGTCAAAAAGTTTCAAATGGTCAAGTGGCAGACTGAAACAAAGTGTGACAATATGAATATGAATTCTGCGTTTTATGTCCACATTTACATTGTTTTTACCTGGTCAAGCCTATAGCAGAGCTGAACCTGAGTGGTGCTACAGACCCTGAGCTACAAAAACAGGTAGCAAAGAAGTAGCAATATTTCTAGAGTGATTTAAGGCATAATTATTGCTTTAGCATCAATCCTAACACACTGCATAATGTCCCCACAGTTTTGATTTGGCACAATCAGGCTGAATGAACACCCCATTTGCATGAAGAAAGCTTGGTGAGCTGTTTAGCCACTGCTCCTGCTTAGCATCTATGTCAGTAGCCCAGTGGGTATAATCTGAGGGGCTGTAGGAGCTCTGTAGTGCAGTAGGAAGCTGAGCCCTCTTCACAGCGTTCCATTTTTCTGTGAAACAATTTGTTTTGAGAGAGTGAGATTAACGATTTATAGACACAGACAACAGCAAGGGAGGGAAAAACGATTTCAGACAGATAAGCAGTGGTCAGAGCATCCATGTGTTTAAACATTATACCTATTTCAGGAACACATTCTGATTTTGCAATATTAATTATGTCTTTATCTCAATATCTCAAGAAAACACCGTTTGTGATATCATCATGACCTAAATAATAAACAATAATGAACTTCTTAGCCTCTGAAAACTCAAATATGAGCATCCATGGTGCTTCTGTAGGTTTGTGCATGGCTACTCTACTTCTACTTCCAAACACAAAGACTATATGGCTGCGGGTTTAATATGATCTACTCATCTCTGTCAGGCTCATTAAAAAATTCACTCGATGTCTCTAATTGAACAATAATCAGGTCAATTCCTTTTAGACATCATCATAAACATATCATCAAGAAATCACAAACCCTGACAATGCCCACGTCAAAGACGTAATAATCGGCCTTGCTCTCTGTGGGTTGGTCTGATGGGGTGGAGAGCATGAGAAACATAAGTTTTGGTTTCCATGAGGAGGAGGGAATACTATAATATTACCCAACTGAACCTAATAATTGGATAAAATTTCCTTTCCTACCTACATTCCTTGATCTGGTAGCATCCATGTCAATGCTGGCTTTTGAAAGGCATGGAGGTTGAGGGCTGTCCACAAAATATACAACAGTGAAAATTGTGAATTGATTGAGGTGTTACTAAAATGATAACGAACAATATAAGAATAAACATGAGCTTTAAAAGAGAGTTCAAATAAGGGGAAATAAGGTTACAATACAGGAGGAACAAAAAAACGAGAAGGCTGACAGGCCTGATTAGTAATGAGACCATGAGCGACAGATCTTGGAAAATCGGTACAAACACAAAAGGAACGAAGCTTTATTCAACAATTCGGTTCCATTCCTCATTTAAAAATGGGTCACTGTGATTGCACATTATCAACGAGCTACTGGTGGTGGTCTGATCCAATGGTATTCCAAGTTTATAGCTGGGGATTGGCCATGCTGTGTTCCAATGGCATTTGGCAGAATTAGATTGACAGTACTATTGCTACTGCCTAGTGTGGGCATCTGTTGACCAACATTGGCTCCTCCAAGTGTGCGGAACTGTTCAGTATTTACAATTGTGTTTCATGTGTATTGGAGGAAGCCTAGTCTTCACTCTCCCAGGGTAATGATCATGGGATTGGGAGAGTACATGCAAGCGGATGGAATTGGGCCCAGTTAAAATATGTAAAAAAAAAATAATAAAATGGGTAAGAAAATGAAAGTGACATTTATATTGTCCTTCCAGGATCACACTTTCCAGGCTGCATGAGCTGTTTCTTTGTGGAAGTTAAAAGGGATTTCTGTAACGACGGATTAAATGGAGTAATGATTCAAATGAATTCAAATCGCTCTATTCAACACAAACAACCTCAGTCATGGCTGTCAACCACAACTTGTCATTACACACTCATGTTCTCATTGTCTCTTTGACGCTCTTTCTGACTGGCTTTCGACCACTCTGCAAAGAGCATGGGCAACGGAGAGTCTAACAAAATACCTGCATCATGCGAATGCATGTGTTGTGTTGGGGGTTTTTCGTCATCTCTGTATTGTTTAAAAAAGTGAATGTTTTCATTCTACCATTGAAAACAGCACGATGTTGCAATTTTGTTTTCAAGCCTCTCAAGCAGTGGAGAGGAAATTACACAGCGGTGCTTCATGTGCCACTGGCTTGGGTGACAAGCCCTCAGCTACTATGACCACTGCTGTTCCACTGCTGTTCCACTGGGAGTTGGGCTTTAATGCCATTTTAACAGCGTGATGCAGGAAATCATAGCAAGAACATATAAGAGCGATTTCCACTGGTAGGAAGGAGGAGTTTATTCACATTTCTGTGCATTAAATGTGCAACAAATATATTTCAATATTTCAACGATATGGGTCTGTTAGCAGAGCTGTAAGCTGATATTGTTAGGGTGTGTTAGGGTGTTCTAAATCAAATTTGTAGCATTCAAATATTCACTCTGCTGCATTTGTTAGTATGTTCCAAGTCAGTTAAAGTTTCATAAAGGATATTTGTTCAAATCTGGCAGTATTTTAGTAACACATTCATTCATAATTAAGCTGTATATGTATTTCATGTGCTAAATAACTGTAATGGGCAGAAGCACATTCATGAAAGGTAAATAAATGACCTGTTTTAAATTTCACATGTTTTGTGGCAAGAAAACAGCATGCTCACAATCATAAAAAAATTATTTTGTTTTATTATTATTTTTTTAAAGCAAAGTAAGCTGTTAGTTTAGTTGCAAGATAACTACTGCTGCCAATCTTGCCACTTGCATACTCTACTTCCTTCCAAAAGATGTATGCCTTTAGAAGAGTTTGTTTGTCTGTCTGTCTGTCTGTCTGTCTGTCTGTTTGTCTGTCTGTCTGTCTGTCTGTCTGTCTGTCTGTCAGTCTGTCAGCTACTGCAGCCAATTGTCCTACTTACAGAATTTTGACTTCATTACTCTGGGCATACTCTACTTCCTTCCAAAAGATTCCTGCTCTCGGGGGAGTTTGTTTGTTCGTTTGATTGATTGTTTTTGTCTTTCTGTCTGTCTGTCTGACTGTCTTTATTACTGAGGACTGCAGACCAAAGCTACTACAGATGTGATTAATGTAATAGTTCATTCCCAATATGATTCTGGGCATCTTTTAAAAATATAAAACAATTCTAAATTCACAACAGGCAAGGGAAGTATGATCAACCCACTATTCAAAGAGATAATATCTTAGTAAGGATGCAGAGAGCTCATCAGATTGGGCCTCTTGGAAGAAAGCTCTAAGTCTAAGGCATCCTAAGGAACTCCTGCCAAAAGCCTTTGCTGCAGGTCTATTAGATTTGACTACAAAATCTTAATCAGAGCATTATTAGCCCAATAATGTTTATGTTTGAAATGTACATTTGTGGTCTGTATTTCCATATAAGGTTGTCTGGGAACAAATCTTGAGAAATTGAAATGGTAAACGGTAAAAGTAATACTCTTTTGGTCATATTGCTACTTTTGGTTACAAAAATACAGCAACACAAAAACCTGATCAAATCTGATAACAAACTATGAAAATTATACTAGTAAGAAGCAGTTTTAGATGTTTCTTAAAAATGCCAGTAAACTAAAATGTATCATTTTAAACATATAAGAGCAGATTTTTGGGTATGAGCAGGTTCATTGTTGGAAAATGCATCCTGGAAGAATTAAACTGTAGATATGAACAATAAATCAGATTCAGAAAAAGACTGAATGTGTTCAATATTACGTTTTTTACTGTGTTGTTCTGTTAATGCTCAAATTTGGTGTGTGCTGAAAACACATGCTACACATTTGAAGTCATATTAGCATTTATACGTAGCACTGCTTTGGCGCTGGGACCAGCTGATTAGAACAAGGCCCCAGCTCTGTTGGAGAGCTTTCAGGAGGCAGGGTGGCTCAAACTGTGAGCCACAACACTCCTGCTGAGTTTCGTGCATGTGATTGAGCTCGGTTTTAACGCCAAACGCCACGTGCTCTGTTAGCAAGCTCCTCAAACGCAGCACCTCAAGCTGATGACAAGATACAGATTTTTTGTATTTCATAGCCCCATGTGGCCACACATAGCTTGCTGCATAGCTTGGGGTTTTTAATCACTCACACAGGTGCAGAAGCGGATCTGCAACTCAACACCAGGAAAGAACGACAGTTAGAGCACAAAGAGGCGACAGGGTGTGGAAAGGAGAGACAGCGAGTGATGCAAACTCAGTCAGGCCCGCTGAGACAATTACCCCAAATCGTTCCCCTTCCCGTCAAATAAATGAATGTTTTCTTTCAGCTAATTGTAGCTTCCTGTCATGGAAGAATGGGAAATGCCCTCGTGGACAGGTTTGAAGAACGAGACAATGTAACTTAATTATGAAAAAATAAGGAGGGTAGTGTATTATTGCAAACTTTATGCATCAAATGATGTGTGCTAGAAAAATTAGGATGAATTTTGGAAGTATAGCCAAAATTTGCTGAATGTTACTGGAACATATAAATAGTGGTGGTTTGAAGAAACCAGCTTTCCCAATTTTGTCCCTCATCCCAAATGTAGCCAGACTGCCAGGATATACAGTAAACTAATGTTTTAAACGAGTAATGAAAGCTCACCACTTAGCTTACTCCAAACTGCATGCCTAACCCATTTACCTCAAACCTTCAAACCAACTGGACTATATACATCCTCGACTTATGACATACTCAACTTATGGAAATTTGTGGTTAAGACGCTGCATCAAAGCCCTTTTGTTGTTTGGTGTGAATGGTGTGAAAGTGAAAGTAACTAAAACGCTAAAAAAATGCAATACAGAGCCTCGGGTGGGTGACTGTCTCCCTCTGGTGGACTAACAGAGGAATGGCCCCAGGGCAAAACACAGCAGACGCTTATGTAAGGGTTTTGACATACATACGTCAAAATATGATTTATGATGAGGAATGGAACCCTGTCTGTTCATACTGTTTGACATACTGATAACTATGAACAATGGAAAAATGTCTGTCTCCACAATGGCTGCAACTATTTTTAGATTATTATTGGGATTAGTAAATACAAGAAGTCAACTACAAGAAGTCAAATAAATTAAATATATATGGCAAATGATATAACATGAACAATATACATGGTACACTACTGTCTGGGAACATTCTCTAGGCTGTATTCTAGAAACCGCATAAGCATGTCTAGGATGCACAGTTAGAACCAAGAGTATGGTGAGTTAAGTTTATACTTGTTAGCAAAGGTGCTAGCTCTGGTGTTCAATGACAGAAGTAAACTTCAGACAATGCGCATGCCCATGCTTGGTCAATTGCATCTGGGATAAAGAGAAAATTGTGACATTTCTCTGTAGGAATTTCAATGAATGCTTTGGATGGGTCAAATCTGCACAGTTTTCAATCTCCCAAATGTAGATGATTGGTTTGACACGTTTAAAGGCCAATTTCTGCTTCTTAACTTAGAATTCCAAGGTACACACACTGGTCACCAAAATCTTTTACAAAAATAAGCCCCCCAAATTTTTCTCAGCTTCTGAAACTGCATCCAGGTGTTCACGACACAATGTGACTTACTGCGAGCTATAAAAATGAACAGAACTTCTGCTACTCTGCTACAGACGTCCATTTCAGACAACAGCAGGTGTTCACAAAGCTAAGAAAATCTGATCTTAGATCAGTTTTCTCTGTATTAATGATGGTTGGTACCAAAAAAATGAAATGACTCCTATTCCTGAAGTAGTTTGTGAAAATAGACCCTACTCTGTAAAAAGGATATTCATTTTATGATTCAGTGATAATGGCTCACACAGGATGTAAACCACACAGAGAAGTCAGTACCACAGCCCACCATGGTTTGAAAGAGGTTGTGGAGATGTATTTATGGAACATTTATCAGCAACATTATCAGCCTCATAGTTCTACTTCTAAACTGAAAAGACTCCAATCATGTCCTGGCTGATGAACCCAATCTGGAATAAGTAGAAACCCATGTCAGTTCTTTAACAGGATCAGATTCAGAATTACCACTGAAATGTTTCAGTTTAAACTGAAGAAAATGATACGGTTTATGTATGAATCACAGGTGGCTGCTGAGCTCATAGACCTTCACTCAGATAAGATAACAAATGCAAAGAAAGGGTTGTTTACAAAACCACAGAGCTTTGGCTTTGTCTCGGTGCCTCTTCCCCTGTTGTCACTTTGTGTCCTTTCTGGCTTTATTTGCTGTGCCTACAGTAACATGGTGAGAAATCTGAGCGCACATCGCGTGCCTTTCCTCAGCAGGGGGGGAAAGGGGGGGTCCATGTTCTCTCTGATTCATCCCCTCTCTAATTGGCCACAGTTTGTGCGTGGTATTTCTCAGGGCTAATAATGCGGGACACATAGCAGCACAGCTTAAATCTGATTTGTGGACCTGGGCCGTGTGTGTGTGTGGTGTGTTTGTGAACAATAAGGGACAAGAGACCTGCTGAGAGGTAGGGAACTGAAAAATGAGCTGGGAATCTGAAAGGCAAAATGAAATGAGGGAGAAAAATTGCAAACAGACCCTCAATAAGAGATGTTTTCGATGCTGGGACCAGCAGATTTAAAAAGATTTTTTTTTTCTGCAATACTTTTTTGGCTTAAACAACCTTTACAATTAAATTTCAGCATCTTTCCAAAGTTTCACAACTCACAAACACTGTTTTTCAGTTGTTATAGTTTGTGTATTTAAAAATGCCAGTAGTGTGAATATCTAATGATGGTCGAACCAACAGAAATGACCCAAATTTGCATCGCATTAGCATACTTTAAAGCTTTTCACTTCTATATAGTTATGGTTTCGTAGACTAAAGAGTTTCTGATTACAGCCACAATTTCTCCGACATTCATTTGCAAACAGTGGAGACCCACCTGCAATAAGTGCCCACAGAATGTGTTGACCTAAAAGATGAATGAGAATGAGAAGTGTTTCATTAGCTTGGTATAATCTTCTAGAAATGGATCTGGGCAAAAAGTGCTGGTTTTTGTGATTAACGCAAATGTTAAGTGCAAAATTAAATTAACGTTAATTGTGGGCCTCTTGTAATTCATGATGTTGAAATGAGATGACGATAAGATTTTTCAGCTTGGCTCCTGTTTTATTGTTTCGTCTTAACTTCGTGATTTATGTCCGTGGATTTTTATGGGGTGAAGTGAAAGTGACAATTTTTCTTTGTGAAATTTTCATTGTGGACTGGGACTTGAACCTGTGACAGTCTGACCCCAGAGGCAAAGTCCTGATCACTAGGCCAACACTGCCTGGGTGAGGGATGAGTGGGTGAGGCATGAGTGGGTGAGGCGTGAGTGGGTGGGGCATGAGTGGGTGAGGCGTGAGTGGGTGGGGCATGAGTGGGTGAGGCATGAGTGGGTGAGGCATGAGTGGGTGAGGCATGAGTGGGTGAGTAGGTAAGGCATGAGTGGTTGGGGCATGAGTGGGTGGGGCATGAGTGGGTGAGGGATGAGTGGGTGAGTAGGTAAGGCATGAGTGGTTGGGGCATGAGTGGGTGGGGCGTGAGTGGGTGAGGCATGAGTGGGTGAGGGATGAGTGGGTGAGGGATGAGTGGGTGAGGCATGAGTGGGTGAGGGATGAGTGGGTGAAGCATGAGTGGGTGAGGCATGAGTGGGTGAGGCGTGAGTGGGTGAGGGATGAGTGGGTGAGGCATGAGTGGGTGAGGCATGAGTGGGTGAGGGATGAGTGGGTGAGGCATGAGTGGGTATTATGTAATACTATCTATACAGGACTTTCATTCTCATTCCTGCACACAGCACTTGCATCTCATTTTATTCTTATCCTATAGCACTTCCTAACTGCTATCTGAACCTCACAAGGGCTTATCTGGAATACACACTGCCAGCTAAAGTCATAACTAAGCGGCATCTGGGTTCTTTAGCTTGCTGGATCTGGAAAGTCTCTCTTTTTCATAGTAGCATATATATTCTCATTGTATGTATGGATAAGCATCTGTGAACATTGTCTACATAATTTTTGTCTTGAATATAATCCTAGGCCTTGCCTAGCCTTGCTCGTCACCAAGCTGGGAGGGTGATGGTGAACATATGCTTCATCCAAGGCACATGAAGCACCACCACATCATTTCAAACTGTCACTAACGCAACTGACAGTTCTTTTACATCAGCTGACAGACACCTGATGGGAGGGGAAGGGAGGCCGTCTATGTTCTTTTATATTAGCCATGGATGACTGTGGCTGTGACAGGAATCGGATCAAGACGATCTCTTTGAACTTCTTTGCTCTTTATTTTACATTGAGTTCCTTCTTTAATGTTGATTGTGCTCGACAGCTCTGTAAGATGCCTTCATTTGAGGTTGAACCTATTTGTGTTCAGGATTTTGAACCCAACATTCCCAAACGTGTTCAGCATTTTGTTCTGGTTAATTGAAACTTTTGATTATCACACAAAGCTCAAATTGACAATAACACAGGAGGCGTTTTTGGTACACATAAAGAAAATTTTTAAGATGCTATACATTGAGTACCATGGACAGGTGGTTTATGATTTCATTTCATTTGGGAGAGAAATGTATGATATCTTCATAGATATATGTGAATAAAATGTATTTCTTTGTGTTACAGCATAAAAACATTAAATGATATGTTAAACATGGCGATGACAGTATCAGGGTTTGAACTTGTTTTGCTGTATCTGGACTAGGACAGCCTGCTGTCATTGATGAAACAGTGATTTTTCTAAAGGAACTAATGAACTTCATCTCAAAACAAAATGGTTCATGCAACAAGAGGATGACCCTAAGTCGTATCAATCTGCTTTACACAACAAACTAATGATATTTGGGACATATTTATGCAGAAATATAGAACATAGAATATAGTTTTACTAATTTTTAAACACTGCTTTACCTTATTCTTGTATAAAATCAGAAATGAATCACACTAGTATCTCCCCCACTCGCTTCTCCCACCATCCAACTGATCCTTCCACCAGTGGGGCTTTCTTTCTTCCTCCAGCCCATCCATCTTTCACTGGTTTGTCCACCACCAACCATCACTGTGTTCATCCGCTGCCTACACCTCTAGCCAAGACATTTATTCACCATACTTTGATTTACTTATTTTTTTGATTTACTTTACTTTATTACCATCAGTAGGATTGGGTTTTTTCTACTTAGCTTTGATTCCTCCCAAGGTTTCTTCCTCAATTCAGGGATTTTTTTCCTTGTCTCCTTTGCATTTGGTTTGTTCATTAGCGGCTTGAATCCAGACCTTGTAAAGATGCTTTGTGACAATGTCAGTTATAGAAAGCACTATATTGTAATGGTCCTGGGGGGCTCCTATTGGCTGTGTGGGAGAAGTGCATCATGGGAGCAGGAGAAGTGCATCATGGGAGCGGGAGATCCATCCATCCATCCATTTTCTTCCGCTTATCCAAGGTCAGGTCGCGGGGGCCGCAGCTTCAGCAGAGATACCCAGACTTCCCTCTCCCCGGCCACTTCGTCCAGCTCTTCCGGAGGGATCCCAAGGCGT
>JBBIGC010048475.1:0-11500 GCA_037576955.1 Lepidarchus adonis | reverse complement strand
GGGCGTGGCTATTTTAAATACCACCACCGTTCCGTCTGTGAGGAGAATAATAGTCTGTCTCCAACAAACGCCTGTCTTTATTAAACACCTGGCCGTCAGAATAATGTTTTAAATAGTAGCCCCGGCTATTATTAGAAGATATACGGTATACGTCCATATGTATATATACACATATATACATAGTGAACAACACTCACAGGTGGAGCGGCAGTGCAGTCGGGATGGTACTCAAGTTTGGGAAGAGGGTTGCTGATGTTCTGTGGTTTACACACAAACTTTAACAGTGAAGGCAAAACATTTGGACCATAAAACTCCACTTGTAAGAAGGATTTTGGTCTGGACCTTCACCTGGACGACGTACACCACATGAGTAAGAAGCCGCGGTCCCAGCTCACCTGCAGTCTGGAGTCTAACGCTTTAGCTGTGAGAAGAACGCTCTCCTGGGCTGGATCACTCAGACTGAGCGCTTCATCATCTGCTCGTCCACACTGTGACAAATCAACAACACAAGTATGAAAATTACAACATTAAATCATAGATACTCGTCCACTGGAGAATCTGGGGCGGGTCCTAAAAACACCACTGATCTGTATGTGTGACACCAAGTTGTTATACAATGTTCCACGCTGTGAAAAAGAAAAATAACTTTTCCTCTCGTTCACTGTGAAAACGACACATTTTCTTTCGTTTTTCTGCCGTGTTGTTGGGGTAAGAAGCTGCATCTCCTCATCTTCACCGTGGGAGCGAGTTTCTCTCCACAATACTGACGTCACACTAGAGCAGTTTACCTGAACTTATATAGAACTATATATAGAACTAAATATATATAACTTCATGTACAATAAACATGTTTAAATGTGTTTTTAAATCAGTGATTAAAGAAAAAAAGCAACAGGATCAAATCACATTCTAGATTCTTCTTACGGGTGAGTTTTTAGAACAGGCCTGTGGGCATCTCCTGTGGTCCGTGTGGGCATCTCCTGTGGTCCGTGTGGGCATCTCCTGTGGTCCGTGTGGGCACCCTGGTGCCATGTTGGTGACCCCTGTTACAGACTGTGAACCCCCTGACTCTACCTCGTTCACCACTGGAGCTGAGCGAGTATTATCAGCATGATCTTCCTCAGTAGAGGTGGACGATATGGAAATATATATATAATATCATATACGACAAGTCACTATGTAGTTTTAATCTGTTACGATACAAACAAGGTGCAAATATATTTTACATAAAAGTATAAGTAGAAATGATTTTATTCGGTGTTTCTCACACGGTACAATAGCTTCACTAAAGCACTAATGATGCTCTGAAATATAAACGTTCAACAATGCTTTTTAAGAACTGATGATATCGCCGTCTGTCCTGAAAAACACACCGTGGCCACAATTTACCATGATAATGATAAATATCGTCACACTGATCAGTTCTAGTCCTCAGTACAGCAGCGACACTGACGAGGAAGCAGAGCTGGGCAATATGATATTTATTATTATCGTGTTAAACTGTGGACACAATGTGATTTTCTGAAATATTGTGATATCGTCAGTTTTAAAAATCTTCATTAGTCTCACTTCAGTGAACTGTGAGAGAAACGCTGAATAAAATCATTATTCTTAGATTTTTTCATTTAGATTTGTGTCTTTTTAACTCAGCAGATAAATACATATCGTGATATATCGCATATTTAAAAAAAAGTCATATCGTCTAAACTACACTGACCTGAATGATTGCATGTCCATGTACGTGTGTAGTTATTTATCTATGAATTAAAATATTCAGGTAGAGCATGGTAACACTTTGTTGTAGTTAAGTATCAAATCAAATTTAATGTGATATTTTGCCGTATCGCCCAACCCTACATGGAAGTGTGTGGTACTGAGCACAGGAACAGAGATACTGGTGTTTTCACACTCGTCAGTGACACCGCGAGGTCAAGATCAGTCCAGAAAACGTCCACTGATGGCACTACACACTCACCAGACGACTCGGTGCCCCGAGGTAGCGAGGGGTTTCTAATAAAGTGGCCAGGGTGTGTATTTCGTGAGTATGAAGGACATTACATCAGTGTCTTCTGTATTCACACTAAATCTAATGCACGATAGTGGACTGACCGAGTAATGGAGGCCACAGAGGTCAGTGAGGAGGAAGTTCTGGAGGGATTCTTCTGCAGGATCTTCAAACAGCAGCAGCATCTGTTCTGACCCACAGCCAACAAAGTCATCCACCAGCAGGGACCTGACCCCCGTCCAGCAGACCGCAACCTGGAGGGGAATTCACACACACATTCACACACACATTCACACAGACTGGAGGAGTGAGAACATGCTGGAGGACTGGCTGGACAGTGAGATCCACCACCACAAACCAGAGCAGCAGACGTCTGCAGACCGTCCGGCCTTCCGCAAACCTTCCGGGACGACAGAGCAACATCCACTATATTAGAGACGGGATGATGGACGATCCCATCAACTATCGCTGACGGCTGATGGTCGTCTTTGGATTTGTATGGTTTTCCATTTGTGCAGCAGAATAGAACCTCACCCTCGTTTTTCCATCTTCTTCTTCTGCTGCATTACTGCCACATATTTCATCATCGTTTCACTGTAGATATAATCACACGCCAAACTGGAAGCCTTCACCCAACAGGGCACAGCGGTTTGGGGGAAACGACTATGTCTCATCATTTAATAGTGATTTAAATGTGATTATCTTCTATAAATACATTGGTTTATAACAAACCACTTATCATCTACCAAAGTCTATTGAGACTGGTACTTGGGGCTTGAGAGTTATATGTAATGTGTTAGCATAAGCTGTTATTATTATTATTATTATTATTATTATTATTACTGTTAAACGCCCCATTTTAAACTCAGTAATACGTCATATTGGATACAGTTGAAGAAAATATCTAAATTAATTGGCGTCACTGTGATATGAGATTAGCGCTTTCATAATTGTGATTTCAATGTATATAAGAATCTGATTGGTTATACGTCCCAACTGTACACAATATTAAAACCAAAATTAAGCAAAAACACTACAACATCCCATTTACTTTCTATAACAATTCAACACTGCTCTTTTCAGCCTTTAACAGTGTTTGTTTTATTCTGTAATCATTTCTTTACACTATATTATTACCATTATGTTTAGAAGTGATGAGCAATATAGGCTTAAAATTATTTATCTAATTTGATCAAATGAATAAATACCGTGCAAACACAAACCACAGTCTAGAACAGTGAAACACAATCTGACCATCACATACTAAACAGTGGTTAATACACATTTTATTCCCAAATTTAACACCAACAGCCGCAGGATCCAGAGCCCAACCACTGGGAAAACGAAGGGAAACACTGTTCCTCTGTAAACGTGTAAATGTGTGAGAACACATCAGTATCAGAGATGACACACACTCATCATGGGGAAGAACAGAGCTGATGTGTCAGAGGATAAAACACTAATGAGCAATATCAGCACGGTCAGAACTAACCGTTACAGTGGAATCTCATAAACAGAGCTTTAAACTGAAGGGATGTGGACCAGTGCAGTTTTCCCAGACCTGCAGGCAGCGGGGGATTTGCCAGAAGCTTTAGGACGTGCATTAGCACTCAGACGCTCCGCTGGGTTCTCGTACGGAGCGCGGCCTCGGGGGACGGCACGGTCAACACGTAAACCCAGCATCCCAGAGTGTGACCAGAGTAAAGCTCCGACAGCGTCCGGCACTTTTCAACCACTCTCCTCGGGAAAGCTTTCACGTTTCCATCCTGGAATATCCTCCTTCGGTCGGCTTGAAAAACAAACGCTTCAAAAAAGGAAGTCGGAGAACCACGCTGTTACTTAAGGGGAAAAGCTGTTTGCTGTAAACAACCAGATGATGTAACACAGGGGGAAAGTGGAGAAGCACCTCAGCGCCCAAAATCTGTTTCTCTGTGTTCACTGCCAAACACAACTTCAGGCATATTTCATATTCAAGGGCAACTTTCACCCGAGATGCCAACACCAGGCCTGGTTCTCCTGCAGGGAGTTTACTCCACAGTCGAGAACGCTGAGACCATGCAGATACTTTATAGTAAACTGTGTTACTGTGGAGTAAAGGGCGGAGCAGATCCTGGGTCTCACAGAATGATTCTGATCTGTGCAGGAAAAGACGAGAAGCTCTGCCCGTGCAGCAGATGGCACGACTTCGGCTCAAAGGAAGAGCATTAATAAACCTCAAGCTCATTTTATTTCTACACGTACGGTTTTACTGGAATAAAGCTTTGATCATTTTGCAAATGTATCTTGTTACTATATCATCACACTTCCAAGACATCTCACCTGCCGTAACTGGTTCCGAAAAGTTCTCATTGGTGGAGATTTTTTTGGGAAGTTGAGGTACAGATACTGTAATGGCCTTTAATTGTCACTGCCTTTGTGACAGATTGCAGTACACTGCAGGAAGCACAGGGGGCGCTATGACTTCCACTGTTTCCAAAGAGCTCTACAACGTTAATAAAAGCTTTTTCATATAAAACATTTAAATTAAAACTGTTTCTTTGGCAGATAGATGGTTGTATAACGGCACAAAGAAGAAAAAACAATAATGGCACAATGGTAAGATTAATTAATTTAAAAATAATCAATTAAAGGGGAAAGTCCTACTGCTGAAGGCATGCACATGTAAAATTGGCGTTAAATTTGCATATTAAAGAGCACATCAGTTTTAAATGTATTATCTGATGTCAATATCACAGATGTAAATAGATCTATATTCTTTCTTCATTGTAAATGGCTTGGAGGCAGCACTTCAGACCGTCACACAGCACATGAGTGAGGCTACGGTGTTGGGAAACCTACCTTAAAGCTGTCTTTCCACACCGCGCACACGTTTCCCTGGCTGAAAGACACCGCTACGATGCATCCGCCGTCTCCAGCGTGAACGGTCTGGATTCTCTGCGGCTGCTCGAAAGGGAGAACGCACACGTCTTCGGGAAAACCGTTCTCAAATCGCAACAACTGTCTCCTGCAAGTGGCAGCCAGGACGCTGGACTTCAGGAACCCGTCCACCTCCTCAGCGGAGAGCACCATCATGCATCTAACGACCGAACTGTAGGCCCCAGGTAAGAGGCACGTCCCGCGGAAGGTTCTGCCGTCCTCCAGGAAGTACAGGAGGACTTCCTCTCCCCTGCTAACTTCAGAACCAACTTCAGAACTAACTTCAGAACCAAGAACGGCGACTCTTCTCTGACAAAGGGGCAACTCCCCGATAAAGCGGACACGTAAACGAATGGGGACTTCTCTCACCTCACCAACTTCTGCGGAAGAGTAGAAGACTCTGTCCTCGTGAGTCCACACCAACATGGGCCCATGCGATATTGTGACATTGTCACGTATCTCATACGGCAACACAAACTCTACGTGGAGCCTGGCGCTGCGGAAACCGTCCAGAGAGTAAAGCATGTACTTGAAGCCCTGCGTTGCCTTGTTGCGCAGCCTCAGTAAAACGCACGGCATCTTCTGCCTCGTCCTGATGCACACAGCTGAGCCGCAGTGAACCACGTCAACCTCTCTAGTGTTCTTGTAGATGGAGCCGATCTGCCCGTCGTTGTTGAAGCCACACAAGTCTGGGCTGAACACCATCCTCCAAAACGCTATCTCAGAGCCTTTCCCTCTCAAACATTTACGCTGGAAGGTAAGGAGGCGTCCACAGAGTGAGATCACATGGACGTGCGCCATATTTGCTGGTTTAGTTCTTGACTGTACTGAATCCTGTCCTACAAACAACAACCTTCAATGCAGCATAATCACCGTCCCAGCGCGGGGGAACGGTTCCGTCCTGCTCCACCGCTCCTGATAGCTGCTCCAGAGAGGAGTCTCCACACTGTGGTGAAATGAAGAGATCTCCTTTTTTCTTTGAAAGATTTAATACACTAAATTGACCACGTTTAAGGTAATCGCATAATTCATTTCCTTCCAACTGTCCCGAATCAGGCACCTGCCTCACGGTCTCCGTGTTCCTGGGAGCGGCGCCGTCAGGGGTATTAGTCTCCGAAGGAAAGCTGATCCAGAAAAAGAGCGGTGGATGAAACCCGGACAGACGGCAGTATTCAGAGGGTCATGGTTTTCTTCTTTAGCCGTTGATCTGTTAACAAAATGTCCCAACACAGCAGGTCATTTAGAACCGGAACATTTCTAAATGTGAATCCATTTGAGAAATGGTTTAAGAACAGTACATGTGATGCTGCTCAGCTGATAAATAACAACGTTCAGCTTCAGTGGCTCCGATTCCCTTCATCCTCTTCCTCCCAGGGAATTCTCTAGTGCTTCATGCCGTCCCCATGGGAGCTGTTGAGCTGTTGAGGAGCAACAGGTTCTTCTACTGTTCCGTTATTGTGAGTGTGCAGGAGGTAAAGCGGGTTCTTGCTGTAACAATCAGAACATCAGGTGGCTCTTCACGCAGGAACTTCTACACCTGATGGAATCCCTCAGTGGAACAGTCTGTTAGAGGTACCGGGCCTTCAGAAAGAGGGAATAAAAAAAAGATTTGATTATCAGAGTCTGAAACATCTTTAACTTTGTATAGTTTTATATACGAGTGCACGTGTGATGGGTTAAATGCAGATTTCGTGGTGGTGACTGTGGTGTGCTCACAATGACAGATAATCACTTTAGCTTTACTTTCATAATCTCAATCTGTCACTGGGGAAAACGACAAGTGTCTTCAAGTTGGCAAAGCAGCTGCAGTCAGTGTCGGGAAGCCGAGTGAAGAGAGGGATATGACGTGTGTCGAATGGTACTTCCCAACCACAAAAGACCTCTGAACTTCGAAAGAATAGATACGTGATGCATTTATGAACTAACCAGGTGAATCGAGCCCGTCCATGCAAGATGATCAACTGCTGGAGATTGCAAATGATGGTGACCTTAAAACTCTGCCGGCGTTCTGGATTAAGATCAAGGCAGAATATCCAGCGACCATTCATGTTTGTGAAGCGGTTCTGTAGTGACAACAAAAACAAAATTATGGAAATGAAAACAGGTCAACAGAGGCTGTTATGACAGCTCTCCACACCGCCCTCACACCCCTTATAGATAATAAGAGTCTCTCTCATAGGTTTTTGTTGTGGGATGTGGCGTGTTTCATGGGGAGCAATGCATTGTGGTCTTTGTAGTGTCTGGTGTGGGAAAACAGGTGGGTAATACGGGTGGAAAGGAGGTGGAAAGAGCTGCTTTCTGGGAGGTGGAAAGAGTTGCTTTCTGGAAGTTGTAGTTTGTTAGCAGGTAATGAAGTCAGACATGAAACAATGAAATCTATCCAATAAAGTTTCTTTCCAGATTGGGACTGTGCTCTTATCTCCAGCATCTCTGAAATCATTCTTAAAGCTTCTGTTGCATTTTCTCTGCGCTTATACTTCCATTTATTTCTTTATTCATCACCCCCACCCCTGACATTGTGTTTTTAATTAATATTGGATTTATTCCATAAAAACACCTGCAAGTCTCCAGCAGCAGAGGGAAGCTAGTAAATATGTTCACCACATAGCCTACACAACAGACACTATTCACTTTCAGTGTCACAAATATACACAAAAAACAAACAGGTCGTGAAAGCAGTTAAACGTGGAAAAGTGTGAAAAACTGTAAAAAATATGGTAAACGCTGTCGATATTTCTTATAAATTACCTTAAAGTTCCTTCATATCGCTTATAGTGAGTGAGCTCGCGCGCCATTTCTTTCCCCGAAGCGCGCCAAAATGACAAGTCACGTGGGACACATACGTCACTGCGTTTCTTAAAGCTGCAGGCGATGTGTGGAGCTGAAACGGCGAAGTCATTTCCATCTGACGTTGGATTTCATATCCCGAATGTGAAAATAAACAGAAGTTTATTCCCCAAAACTGTATCGTAAAGAGAGACACATGGCTCAAAAATCAGTAGCGTGCTGCGAAGGTAATTATCCTCCTCGCATAAAACAGGACTTGTTTATTGGCTTTACCCGGAACCAAGATGGGTCTGACCCAGTCGCTGTTTCCCTTTTCTCCAGCTCCTTTCCTGAAACCAGAGCCAAGATGGCGGCCAACGTACGGAAGTTCCGGAGGCCAGCCGAGCCAGGTACTATATTACTTTTATTTTTAAAAATACTCACAAAATCACAAACACATTATCTTTAGAACGAGAAAAAAGTGTATTGTAAATTTAGATTAAATTATTTTTTGTAGTATGTTCATTGTGGTGATGGACAAGTCGAACAAAACAGTATAAAACTCAAGGGATTCTGATTAAACAATGGCAGTAAAATAAAATCAAAAATAAGCACGTTTTATTAAACTCAAGCATTTTACATTCTCTTTTATTTTTTTGTGTTTTGATGACCAGTTGAGCAACTGAACAACTTTTAATTTAAATTATTTTAAATAAGATTTTAATTATTGTTAGTTATAATTAGTATAATAAACTTATGCAAAATATGAATTTGATCTCCAGACACCCTGATTGCAAAAAAAGGCTTAATAATGATTTTTTTTTGCTGCTGAGTAATGAGTAATGAGTAAATCAGGATGAAAAGCGACAAACAGGACCTGGAGGATCTGAGTAAGAGTCCAGTTAGGTATGCGAATGTAGAACTAGAATAATTCTTTTTTTAAATGACATACAGTGTATACCTTCAGCCCAGAGGCCTTTTACAGTTTTACCAAACAGATTTCTTCCTTAACCTGGTAACCTGGGCCTGAAGTTGAGCATGGGCCAATGGGAATGTCCCTGTTCTGTTTTACTGCTGGACAAGTTTACCTGCACTGTATAAAAATCTATACGTATGTATGTCTGATTTTAAATCACTTTACACCAAAAACAACATAGAAAAGCAGATTACACTTCACAGATGCTCACAGGGACGAAGACGTGACTGATGAAACTAAAACCCAACTGTTTGGCCATAATGACCATCGTTATCTTTGGAGAAGAAAGGGAGAAGCGTCTCTGCTGTGAAGTACGGGAGCAGCACCATGTTGTGTGTGTTGTTCTTCACACAGTAGATGCTTCATGAAGATAAAACCGTATGTGGAAATATTGAAGCAGCATCTCAACACATCAGACAGGAAGTTGAAGCTTGAGCACAAATGAACAATGACCCTAAACAAACCACAAAACTGGTCACAAAGTGGCTTAAGGACAAAGTCAATGTCTGAGTGTCCATCACAAACCCTGACCTCAGCCCCAGAGAAAATGACACGTGTGAGAGGAAGTTCTACAAACCGGACTCTGTGTTTGAGTCACCATACAGTTTAAAGGCGACGCTGCCAAATACTAAACAAATATATGTAAACTTCTGACGGAAATAATAAAACCTACTGTAGGAATTTTCTCATTTATCAAATGGAAATGATTGTTGGAATCCCAGCCGAACTAAAACAGAAAAGGTTTAATATCAGACAGTGAAAAGTTGTTTTATATAGTGTATGTAAACTGGTTTCAGCTGAATCTGGGTAAACTGAAGTCCTGTGAAAAATTATAGAAAAAAATGTTTAGAAAATAAATGTACATTGCTCTTTTATAAACTCTAGACTAGAGAACAGATATAAGATTATAAGCATTTGTAGCTACCTTGAGGAAAAACGCTCTATGTATTTATTGATTTATTTAGATGGATAGAGGGATAATGCAATTTTCTGCATATTGTTGCTTTTGTTTCCAGCGCTAAAGTCTTTATAACTTTACTGATAACCTTTTCTGTTTTCTTTCACTATAACATGCACTCTCTTTGTATAAACTAATACGGCCTCTAAATTGTTACTTGTTTTATTTAATAAATGGATGTAAATACAAAAACAACATTAAACTAACACGAGGAGGTGGGGGCGTGAACAAAAACAAAGTCTGGCTGCTTTTAGAGCCACTGTGGCGCAGTTTCCGCTTTTCTCAGCCAGCTTCCGGAAACCTGAGCCAAGATGGCGTCCGCCGGCCTGCGCTTCTTTCAGATTTTACATTCTCCTTTTGCCGCTTTGCTTTTGTTTCCTTAAACAAAGAAGGGCGACTAAACTCGTCTCGCTCACACCGTAATCAGGCGCCACGTTCCGCGGCCGTGAACGTGTGAATGGGGCGGAAAGCACTGGAGCCGCAATGGCGGCCGCAGGGGGAGCGCGCGCTCAGTTGCGCTCAGGAGATTCGGCACAGTCAGCGCGAGGCAACATGGCGGAGGGAGCGCAGCCGGAGTCCGAGCAGGTACTCACTCAATACATCCCCAAAACTCCCCGTCTGACTGCTTTCTAACCTCACACACAGCCTCACACTCTCTCCCTCTTACTCCCTGAAAGGACACGGAGAACAAGATCCGGGAAACGCGCCAGAGATTCAGGGAGGAGCACGTTCAAGGTGAGCGGTGAGCGGTCAGCTGACTGCCCCTTATCCGAGCTAATATCTACACTAATATCACTAATATCACTAATATTACACCATTAGAGCCTTACACTCACTGATATTTACAGTAATATTACACCATTACAGCCGCACACTCACTGCTCTTTCACACCCAAGCTTCTTAACAAGTGTGTGTGCCTGAAAAAGTTAAAATAACAGCAACAATAATAAACAATAATCCAGTATAATGTGTAATAGTCTTTTCTTCCACTAACACATGTTATTGCAACTCGTGACTCATGTTGATTATTGTTCTTTGCTGTTACTGTTCGTTTCTCTGTTATTAGATATGATTGATATTTGATTGATTACCTGCTGCCGGTGTTAAGACCTTGGGTTTGATACAAATATAGATTTAATAATTTACATTAACATCACAGTATCGTTTCTACATTTGTTCACCCGCTCGTCACTGGTGTTTTAATGGAAACATGTGACTGAGTCCTTTAATGAATTAAATACATGTTTATACAGACGTGTGTAAAAGTCTGTGTGAGAGTAGTTTAGAGGCAGTGAGCGTTTTATTTTCTGACATTAATATTAGAATCAATACTAATAAAACACTGACTACTTTATTTATATATACACACACACACACACACACACACACCAACATATTTCGATGTCTTGTTTGTGTGTGCTCTAATGCTGACTGCTGAGATAAAGGGAAGGAGACGTTTGTGTGTGTGTGTGTGTGTGTGAGAATGTTGTGTAAACAGGAGTGTGAGTGGAGTTTGATCTTTGCTCTGGAATCACTGCTGTGATTAGATTAACACGTCATCACTGAACACTCGTCTCCAGCTGTGATGCAGGACGTTGCGGCACCGTGCTGCTGAGGGTGGAGGTCGGAGGGTGGAGGTCGGAGGGTGGAGGGTGGACTGAACTGGTGATCAATCTGAACTGGTGATCGGTCTGAACTGGTGATGGAACTGGTGATCGGTCTGAACTGGTGATGGAACTGGTGATCGGTCTGAACTGGTGATGGAACTGGTGATCGGTCTGAACTGGTGATGGAACTGGTGATCGGTCTGAACTGGTGATGGAACTGGTGATCGGTCTGAACTGGTGATGGAACTGGTGATCGGTCTGAACTGGTGAT
>JBBIGC010048456.1:0-11500 GCA_037576955.1 Lepidarchus adonis | reverse complement strand
TCGGTGGTGATACTTGTCTGTGATTGGCTGTTATTGTGGGAGTGGTTTAGCACCGAATGCAGCGATAAGTTTAAACAAAGCCGCTTAATATCCGTCAAGAACCCTCAGATATCGCAACAGAAATAAATAGTCACGCACGTTACACTCATATAATTTTCTTCAGAAATCAGAGGTTTGTTTTAAGCTGTTTCATACCTTTTAGGGAATAAAAACTTGCCTCATCACACATACAACACATTTGTGATTGTTTGTCATGACCCAAACAAAAGAGATGTCTAAGGACCTTAAAAAAAAGAGTTGTTGATGCCCATAAAGCTGGAAAAGTTTTGACCCCAACAATCAATCAACAGACGGATTGTAAAACTATTGGAGGAAATTCAGGGCCATTGTTACCCTGACCAGAAGTGGGCGACCATCAGATATAACTCCAACTGCAAGCGGTGTAATAACCCTAGTTTACTAAAAATATGGAGAAACAAGAAGGATATTGGAAAGATTTGTCATGGGCTTATGATGCCAAAATTTAACCTTTTGGCTTAAACAAGGAGCGTGGTATTTACTGATATTTTAAATTTTTCATCTACATATCTGCCTATACATGTAACAATTTTTAAAAATGCAGAAATTGGGATGACCTCAACCTGGATTAGAAAAATGTAACTTGCATAGAACTTACTTTATTTTAATGAGCTTAAAATTAGGTAAAAGTAGAGAATTTAAATATTAATTTGTTAGTATACAATTTTTTCTTCTATATCACAATAAATACATCAGATGTAAGTTTGAAATACTTATCAAATCTCAATATCTGTCTGTCTGCTCATACGGTTATGATTCTGATATCATTGTGCATTGTGTTAGCTCCTTGACTTTGCAGTGACCGACTAAAAACATAATAATCAGAAGACGTTGAATTAAAAAGATTTGTGTTTTTGTTGCAGAGAGACACTCGTTGCTGAAATAAATGGAAATGAACATTTCACACAGTTTCCAAAGACTTGTACAGTGCAGATATGATTCCAGTTTCCTCCTCCGTCCTTATTGTAAATGAACGTATAGTACTCTGTTTGGGGGGTGGACTCCAGATCAGCACTCTTGATGATGAGTGTGTTGAACCACTCCATTACCAAAGCACCTCGCTTGCACTGTCTGACCGCTCGCTGCCTCATTTTCATTCTGTCTCTTGGGATAGGGCTCACTCAGCATCACGTCTCCCTTCCAGAAAAGCACAGCACTATCCTAACAGACGTGGACAAAGTGATACTCTAACAATGAGGCTGATGGAAAGTGCATTTCTGGATTGTCACCTTCGATGGTTTCAGACTAGGGCTGCACAATACATTATTATTGAAATATTGCTCTCTGCAATAATGATCTCTCAGAATGTTGCAATATGCAAATGAGCCTCTAACCCCAGGGGAGCCTACACTTTTTTGGCTTGCGAGCTACTTTTAAAATGACCAAGTCAAAATTATCTATCATCAATAAAAATGCTAAAAATATAATATGATAAATATGATAAAATAGGAAATAATTTATTTTTGGCTATTACCCTTACTCCAATGATGTCTCAAACTGAATGGAATCAGCCAGTGTTGCATAGTCCGAACAGTCCCTTTTCTCCTTCTTAATTCACTTTTTGGTGGGTAGTCAGTGTCGTTTTTTTTTTGGTTTCTTACTTGGAGCAGGTCGGCCACTCGTTTTTACACCCTTTCTTTCTAAGTAAATAAATTGGAAGTTGCTAGATGACTTGGAGTTTAACAGTAGCAGAAAGTTGAAGATTAACTTTGCAACAGTTAGATGCAAAAAAGCTCAGCTGCAATGCCCCAGCCACTTTTAAATTTAAAGTCTGAGTTTGGCTTTTAGAACACTGGAACAAAGCATGGATTATTTTGTGATGGCTGTATCTCTCCTGCACTAAAGTAAATCTATTGGATGACCCTACCAGCACCGTCAATGAGGTCTTGAGTAAACAACCTTCCCACCCCATCACCCGTTTCACAAGCACGATCGCATCTCTGTGGCTTGTGGTTCTCTTGCATTTACATTGTGCTGTCTCACGTGCGCTGTAAAGTTTAGGGCTCTGCGATCGACCGGTAGATTGTCATCGACGTATTGGGCACCCCTGCTCTAACCAATCACAGAGCTTCTTAGAACTTTCTTGCAAAGGGATGGGGCTAAACTGTTATTAATTTTAAAAAGCATGTGAGAATGTGTTGGTTGAGCAGTGGTCAGCTGTCAGCAGCCCAGGGAGCAGTGTGGCAGGACAGTACCTCAGTGGTTCCTGGCCTGGGACTTGCAAGGTCCTAACTACTAGGCCACTACTGCTAATACTGTACATCTCTTTACTGTCCTTTGGAAAGCATGTACAGTAAATGTCAGACAGAAAACTGTACTGGCTTATTGTGCTTTACCAGTTAAATCTTTATAATCTCTATACCAGTTATATCTCTATAATATTTAAAACTAACACTACAAAAGTGGCAGTGGTGGCTTGTTGGCCTACAGGTCTAAGTCGTGGGAAGTTAATTAAGTACATACTTTATATAAAATAATTTTTTTGTTACTGATTGTATTTCTATTGATGTTAATTATATATTGTATTTTTGTCTTACTCACCCATTCTTTCCTCTCTTTCCTCAGGAGAAGTTGGGTGTATCATCGCTCCATTTCGTAATGCAGTGGTTCTTGACACTTTTCACCTCCCTCCCCTGCTGGGACTCCGTGCTGGCTATCTGGGATCTCTTCTTGCTCCACGGTATAAACACGTAATACTGCAGAACCAGCACTGTATGATCTATTTTAAATCTATGAGAACTTGAAGTGACCAGTGAAAATCTGATATGCAGAGCAGATCTTTGGATGTGTTGTACTTTTAGAGCCTGTTGAGCTTGGCATATTACTGTGGTCTCATTCTGTTGCCAAATGTCATGTTGACCCACACGTTCGTTTTCATGAGCAGCCAAAATGTAGCCTGACAGACACTCCCAAGTATTCAGGCATTATTTTTTATTATTTAATAATCTTGCAGTGATTTATACACTTCGGGTTTAAACAGTCCAGAGTAACTGAGATTGTGGAAGAGAAATTTTGAAGAGAATGCAGGCAGGGTGGAGTGGGTAAAGAAGAGTAGCAAGAGTGATCTGTGACAGACAGAGGATGTAGTTTTGGTTCATAAATATAAAGTGGGGCAAAAAAGCAATTGGCAGCCACCGATTCTGCAATTTACATTACAAAGTATTGAGGTGAGCTTGTGTTATTGACCAAATACGTATATTCTGCACCATTATACAAATAAATTTTTTAAAAACAAATTTTATTTTTAAGTGAACCTATCATAAACATTACAGATCTCTCTCATCTTTTTAAGTTGGACATTTGGCAGCCACCGGTGGCTGACGAATACTTTTTTGCCCCACTGTATATTCCTGAATCAAAACTACTTCATCTCCTTTCGGCTGCTCCCATTAAGGGTCTCCAAAGTGGATCCTCTGTTTCCATTTCTTCCTGTCCTCTGCATCTTCCTCTCTCACACCAACTCCCTACATGTCCTCTCTCATCACATCCATAAACCTCTTCTTCAGCTTTCCTCTTCTCCTCCTGCCTGGTAGCTCCATCAACATCCCAGTATACTCGGCCGGTCTCCTCCACACACGTCCAAACCAATATAATATCTCTTCTTCAGGTCCAACCTGAACTGTTTCTCTAATACGCTCATTTGTAATCTTGTCCATTTTCTTCACTCCCAACGTAAATCTCACCCTCTTTAATTACACCCGACTGTTTGTCTTTCCATCAGTGTTGCCATCTCCAACCCGTATAACATAGCTTAAACCAAAACTACATGTTTATATAATAATGTTTTTTGCAGCATTGTAGTTTAATTTGGGTTCATTCCATTGAGAAACTCTTCAGTTCCAGATAATATAGTGAATAGACTGTGTACATTTTCAGATGGATTCAAGCTAGGACATCGTCTAGGCTCTGCAAACACTGTAACCTTTATAGAAACTTCAGGTATCTTGACTGTTAATACGTTACAGTCTTATGCAAAAGTTCTGCCACCCCTCGATAAATAATTTGATTTGGTCATTTTTTAATTTAACATTGATGCATCCTGTCTTATGCAAAAGTTTGGGCACCCCAGGGAGTCCTTGACTTACGACACACATTGAGGAACGGAACCACTCAATGTGTAAAGTTAAAAAGTAAATGCAGTCTTATGCAAGTTTGGGCACCCCTTGATAAATAACAGATTTTGCTGATTTTGTCATTGTAAAGATGTTAACACAGTCTCTCTAGGACAAAAATACAAAATATTTTCAGCAAACATTGATGCATAGTTGCTTTTTATGTCATAAATTGAACAAGAATAAAAACATTATTATGGCACTGCGCAAAAGTTTGGGCACCCTAAGAGTCCCAAAGTTTCTTTTTTTTTTACAAGGTTTCAGACCTTAATCAGGTCATTAGATCTGATGCATGGCAACAGCTGTCATTAGTAAATGTCATTAGTAAATATCAACTGGTGCCAATTTCAAAGCTTCACAAATACGGACTCTTCAAACCTTGTGCACACACTGGGTTCCTCTAAGCAGCTGTGTAAGACTCTGAAAATGAAAGCTATTGATGCCCACAATGCAGGAGAAGGCTACAAGAAGATAGCAAAGCATTGTCAGCTTGCAGTTCCCACAGTGAGAAATGTAAGTAAGAGATGGCAGTTCAGGGGAACTGTGGAGGTCAAGAGGAGATCTGGAAGACCAAGAAAACTCTCAAAGAGAACTACTCATATGCTGGTCAGAAAGACCAATCTAAATCCCCATTTGACCTAATAAAAAACCTGCAGGAAGATTTAGCAGACTCAGGAGTGGTGGTGCACAGTTCCACTGTACTTCATGGAAGATTCAGCAGAAGAAAATCTTACCCCGTCCCCATCATAAAATCCAATGTCAGACGTATGCAACAGAACATCCACAGAAGCCTGATGTGTTTTGGAAACAAGTGCTGAGGACTAAAAATAACACCTTGCCAACCATTAAGAATGGGGGTGGATCTACCATGCGTTTGGCTTGTGTTGCAGCCAGTGGCACAGAAACCATTGCACAGGTGGAGGGAAGAATGGATTCCACTAAATACCAGCAAATTCTGGAAGCAAACATCACAACATATGTAAAAATCTGAAGCTGAAAAGAGGATGAGCTTCTACAACAGGACAATGACCCTTAACAAACCTCGAAATCCACCATGGACGACCTGAAGAGACACAAGCTGAAGGTTTTGAAATGGCCATCACAGATTTAAACATCATTGAAAATTTGTGGGTAGATCTTAAAAGAGCTGTGCATGCAAGACGACCAAAGAATATTATAGAACTAGAAGCATTTTGCTGGAAAAATTGGGGAAAATCCCAAGAGTTAGGTTTTTGTTTTGTATGATTAATGTAATTGTTCCACAACGGTTCTAAATTAGCTTAATTCCTGTGTGCATCTTTTTCAACTGTTGGCTTCTCTCTTCCCTTCCTTATCATTAGCAGAGAGAAATCTCGTGTAGTTCACCAGCCCAGAGACGATTAGTTGTGGGTTTGAGCTTCACTAAGGTTCTGGATGATATCCAAGAACTTTAGGAAACATCTTTGTGTCTGAAAGAACGTCTGTTAGATACTGGAAAATCTAAAATGAAAATACCATATACATTAACAATAATATTTGGGTACTACCTTAACCTTTTTTACTATGGGACGTCCGGTGGTTCTCCTCATTCTGTGGATAACAATAAAAAGAGAGATGTTGTTTCATAGGGGGAAAATGTAAATGTTTATTTTTTAAACATACATTCTTTACTTATGCCTTTGTCTTTATCTTCCTGTTTTTTCTATCCCCTCTCTCTCTCTCTCTCTCTCTCTCTCTCTCTCTCTCTCTCTCTCTTACTCATTCCTGTTGTATGCCAGCTAGCAGTGTTTCGAGCTGGACTGACCATCCTGCAGCTGCTGGAGCCTCGTCTGTTGAACATGTCTGAAGAGGCAGCAGTGCTGCCGGTATTGCTGCGTGTGCCTGTGGATGTGTGAGTGTCTCAGTCAGAAAGCAAATTGTCTTCTTTTTTTTTTAATATATTTTTTTTAAAACTAAGGCTGTTTTTGATGATTTTGAGGGCTACAGCTTAAAACAAAACAAAAAAAAAGCACTGATAGTTGCTAATTTCTATCAGGCAGGTGTATTTGTTGTTGTTTCTTTTAAAGAAGTGTTTGCTATGAGCTGAAAGCTGAGAGAGAGTTCTTCTCAAGGGAAAAAATGAGCTATGGTTATTTATGGCCTGCACTAGAGAGAAGATTCTTTAAAGGGATTGGTGGGAAAACAAGCTTATCAGATTCCTGTCTTGGCGTCTATTCAACTCGAACGTCAAACAAAAAAAGGGAGGCGTTCGTTTGAGGGTCAAGATGAAAGTGTTTTGTTGATGTAACGCTTGCTATGGCAACCTAGCCATGATTTCATCGTGCACTGACCTGACGTCCTGCCCACATGTGAAAGTCCCTCATGTTTTTGTGAAGTTGACCAGTCTTTTCAACATGCAGCTTTGATTCGGTGATGGCTGCTACTGTGCCAGGCCCTTCCCCACGATACCCCTTCTTATGAGATGGTCGACATCAACGTCAGTCACTCTTCTTGATCTCCTGTATAGATGGCATCTCATGGCACCATGTAAAATGTATTCCTGGAAGAACATGATCACCTCCAAGTTGCAGGCAGTGAGCTTTGTTCAGCTCTTTACCTGATTGTAATGACAAATAGTCATTTGCTGGTTTCAAGTTTGGGGAGGGTATGTGGCATTGACATGCAGATGCCAGCCTCCACAAAGGCTCTACACATCACAAAAAGGCTTCATGTTGCTCTGCTGGCACTGCCACCATACCAGGCAGGTCATGCCTAAGTGTTCCCATCCCGTCCACAGTCTCTGGGGCTTTCGGTAGCTAGAGAACTGAGCCGCCTGAGACCAAATCTCTTCATTCTTCTCTCAGCGAGAGAGAGACAAAGACAGAAAGACACTGTTCTGACTTTTGACCTTTTGAGAACATGTGCTGCTGCTTTTTCGAAGGTGTAGTTTGGTGGAAAATGTTATCAATGCTGTTTTTACCTTTAACCCAAATACAGTCGATCAACCAAGGTGTTTTGGGTCCAATATGATCATATTTATTGTTTTCATGGTAGATTGTGGGTACAATATGATTTTCTGTGCAGATTGTGATCTCGTCAGTACTTTAAAGGCACTGACTGACTGAACATGTTTTATTTCAGAGAGCATCATTAGTCTCACTTAAGTGAACTTTTTGTACTGTGACGTGAGAAACATAATTTATACTTTTTTATAAAAACATACATGTGGCTCATTTTTGTAACAGATGCTGGAAAAATACCTATCGTGACATTGTGTTTAGGGAAAATGATTGAAAATTATTTTCATATCACCCACCCATATTTGTCCTACACATCACATCACTTAACACTGATACCATTCACCGCTTACTTCAGACATCTAGTCACAGTAACTCATGTGATTTCAGACTCTGTTTTGCCCAAAAATTGTGCAATATTACTTTTTATTTTTTGTTTGATAATTTTTTTGGGGGGAGGAATATATTTGAGCTTTGTGTGTTTTTGTGTTTAGTTATTTTTAATTAGTAACGAATATAAATTCTTGGCTCAAATGTAACGAGTTTGTCTTAATAATAACGAGCAATTAAATATTTGATCATATTTTCCATATTCCATATTGTTTTATGAAACAAATCCATAAACAACTATTCAAAAGAACAACTGTGGCTTCAAATGGCATCAGGATTCTTGCAGGCACAATCCTTTCTGCTTCACTTATGGCCATTCTCTGTTCACCAGAAAGTGTCGGAAATCACACCAAGCAAGTCTATTTGCCATTGAAGTGAAGTGAATGTGACTACAGGGGGTTCTCGAGTTACGTCAGGGTTCGGTTCCTCTATGTGTGACGTAATTCGAATAACTCATAAGTGGGAATTCATGCACGTATAAGTGCTGATCCATGCACCCGTTACCATACGTTCACGCTCTCATATTACAGTAAAGCCTTTAGGAAACCTTCCTCCAGATAGAAATGCTCTTTTAATGCTTCAACATTCATCACAGCAGTAAAAGCATTGGAGACGGAGAGTTGTGGCAAAACCACACTGACGGTGCCTTAGCACAGTGCACTATTAACCCCCCATCTCACACACACATCCACATGAATCTTATTCAACACTAACGGCGAATGAAATATAAATATCTCCGCAATAACAGTGGGAAAACCTCTCTTCTTTCTCCCCATCCCCGCAAGCAGCAGGCTCACACGTGCTGGGACTCGCTATTACCGTAAAGCATTTAGTAGACTTTCAACTGCATTCTATTTTCACATATGACAGTAAATACACGCATTAAAAAAAGATTGAGGACCCCCTGTATTTTTCATTGTGAACACAGCCCATCACACAAAGTGCACCACAATGAAATCTGACCACTACACATGGTGCAGCAGGCAGCTATGTACAGCACCATGGGAGCAGTGTAGCGGGACAGTACCTTGAGCAGTGAAACTTAGGCCGGGACTTACTCCCGCAACCTTTTAGATGCCAAACCACTAGGCCATTATTGCCCCATTTGTTTTACAACTTCCCAGTTGGGCTGAGAATAAAGTTGTTCAAGTTGATTAAACCATCATTTAAATCTAATTCAGCTCCAGAGTAGAGGAAAAACTTTCACATGTTCTTATTTCATGTCTCCACCAGGTGGTTGTCCATCACCTTTCAGAGCCCTCTGCAAACAATGCAGCCGTTCTGCCCCATCTACTGTGGTGCTCTTGCTTACTCAATCTCTCTCTCGCTTTGTCTCTCTCTCTCGCTTTGTCTCTCTCTCTCTCTCTCTCTCTCTCTCTCCTTCCTCTCTTTCTTTTTCTTTCTTGGAGAGAACGCCGTTAGTGTTCTTTCTCTCTCGCTTTCACTCACTTTCTCTCTCTCTTTCCCCACTCTCGCTTCTCTCTCTCTCTCTCTGTGAATACACCCTGCTCCATTCAGTCGCTGACCTGCTACCCTCTGTCCTGTCTTGACAGCTCATTTGTTTGCTACTGTTTAGTGACGGGGCCACGTTGGGGCACCCCAGCTTTTCTTTTTCTTCTCCTGCTCTTTATATAATGTTCACTGGGGGCTTTCACCACTGGCAGCTAAGCTTTACTTCATCCTGAAGAGGCATTTTGGAGCGGTTGATCTTGGTCTTTAGGAGCAGAGGGGGAGTGCATGATTAATGCTGCCGCTTTAAATATTTTGACAAGACTGATTCAGCCACAGGTCAAACGTTTCAACAGTGACATCACTCACAAGACATGTCATTAACTGTCATTATCATGTATATACATTACTGTGCAAAAGTCTTGGCCCCTACACATGTATATCAGGCCAAGACAATGTAATTCAAAGTGTATATACTGTGGTAAAGCAATTCTGTATGATAGTGTGCAAAGGTCTTTGGCCTTTTTCACACATTCTAAATCGAGTGTTTTTCTGACGTTTGTAGTATCAATGTGGTTCAAACGATGACTGTGTTTCTGCTCGTTGGAGTGGATCAGAGTTTGCACAAGCTTTCAGGACTCTAATTTAGTTGGATGGCCATTTGAATAATATATATTCCGATATTTCATGAATCCAGTAAACACATTACAGTCTGGAGTGACTCATTACTGCCCCCACAGGTCAACACACAACATTACAGTCTGGACTGACTCATTACTGCCCCCACAGGTCAACACACATTACAGTCTGGACTGATTCATTACTGCCCCCACTGGTCAACACCAAACATTACAGTCTGGGCTGACTCATTACTGCCCCCACAGGTCAACACACATTGCAGTCTGGACTGACTCATTACTGCCCCCACAGGTCAACACACAACATTACAGTCTGGACTGACTCATTTCTATATTTTTATCAATATATATGTATATGTTTGTGTTGAGAGTATATGTATATAAAGTTTTGAACTTTTAAAAAGCTTTTTATTCATTCATTTGAACTCCCAAGGACAAGGAGGGGAAAAGGTATATACACTAATAACAAGTTTTTTATGTTTTACTTTTTAATGTATAAATGTTATGTTTAAAGCTAAATTGTCTTAATTAGCAATGACATTTACTGCAGAGGAAATCTGAAAATGTTTTCAGTTTAATACACACTGAATACTGGAATATGCATATTTCTGACACATTTGTGCGTGTGTGTTCCAGCGCCCAGTACTCCGTCCTGATTCCAGCCCTTTGGAGCACTGAGGTGCAGGAGTGGGAGATCAGTTGCATGAACCGCGTGATACAAGACGAGACAGCTGAGGCACATGACCCAGGTAAATGCACACAAACAGTTGTGCTTGGGATATATGAGGCAGCAAGAGAATAGTCAGTTCTTGAAGTTGATGAGCCAGAAGCAGGAATGTAAGAACCTGAAGCACAAACAGCAGGTCTTGTGGAATGTTCAATTTATTCAATATTTAGTACCTACCAAACGTGAAGACGGTGATTTTGCGACAGTGTCCTGGGCACCCAAGGCTCACTGATGCATGAGGAGAGTGAAGCCTAGCCTGTGCGGTCAGCAGAGCCACTGCAGTACAGATTAATACTTCAACAGTGAAACCTCTTTCAGCAACACGAGGGGCACCTACACATAGCAACACATTACATGTCCTGACTAGTGTTTTTCCATCATGTGTTAAGATGGAAAAGATGAAAAGCCAGCAGTGCTATAAAAAAAATCAAGGTGCAATGAGTCAAAATGATTTTATTCAGTGTTTCTAATTGAGTTCACTTAAGTGAGACTGATGATGCTCTATTTGGAATTAGACGTGATGTTTCAGTGTTTAAGTATGAACAATATCAATAATGTTCAGTAAGTCAAATTGTGGCCAGAGTTTATACAATAATCATAAATATCAAGATATTGCCGAGGTGTAAATTTTTCAAAAGGTTTGAATGCTAATGAATGGGGATGTGAGGAAAAGGTGGTATATATTTGAGCACAGTCACATGTATTTATGCAAATATGTATGATTTTTCAAAAATAAACCTGCTTTGTCTGTGA
The DNA here is from genome assembly GCA_037576955.1 of Lepidarchus adonis. Classification (NCBI taxonomy): domain Eukaryota; kingdom Metazoa; phylum Chordata; class Actinopteri; order Characiformes; family Lepidarchidae; genus Lepidarchus; species Lepidarchus adonis. The sequence continues at coordinate 378 of JBBIGC010048456.1, read as the reverse complement.
GATTATTCTTCTACATTATATATATATAAATATATTCACAGTGCTGTGAAAGTGTTTGCCCTTCCTGATTTCCGATTATCAAACAAATGTAAATATTAGTCAAAAACAACACAAGATTTGTTTCTTATATTAATATAGGATTTTATTATTAAAAGTGAAAAAACATCCAAACAACCATTGCTCTCTGTAGCAAAGTGATTGTATAAACCAGGGGTGCTCAATACGTCGATCGCGAGCTACTGGTCGATCGCTAAGGCATCGCTAGTCGATCGCGGAGCCCTGCCTTTCAAAATAAACTACTGCGCACGTGAGACCACGCAGTGAACACAAGTGAACCACGAGCCACAGAAAACACTGCAGTACAGATGGAGCCAATCA
>JBBIGC010048445.1:0-11501 GCA_037576955.1 Lepidarchus adonis | reverse complement strand
CCGTTGTCTCACCCCGTTATCCAAATTCGCCTCTCACCATAAAAGGCTGAAGAACAGATTTCCTTTTAATCATTAAACCTTCCATTGCCTTTGCCCTCGCCAAGTGTCATATAGCCAATACATATGTACATATGGCCAAACTTAGGTCCGTGTTAGCGCTTTAGCCAATTCGCTCAGTCTGATAATTCTAAATGTCACTGCTGTTGGTGGGTAGATGACACTAACGTACATTGGACCAATCATTGATGCATCCTTGGTCTGCTTGGTGTCCGGACCATCAATTAACACAGGAATCCTCGCTGTTTAACTGAAGGCTGGTTGGTTGGTTGGTCTTGTCCATGCTCCACCTCACTAGTATGACCAGTTGCATGTTACATTTAAATTTTGGCCTGAAGACAAAGCATTAGTGGGAGCTTTAATTCAGATTCTTTGATTTAGTTTATGAATTAGACTCAAAATGCCTGGTAAAGGAAAGTTGCATTCTCTGACTAGTGAGCATAAAAGGACAAAGACAAAGCCCATTAGCCGAGTATCTCAAGTGATTCAAAGCGCATACATGTTGTGCTTGAAGAGGCACTGAAAATGAATGACTTTTTAAAAGGAACTGCACACAACATAAACAAACAATTCTTGCATCATAAATCTTTTTTCTTTGAGCGTTATTATTATTTAGAAACTTTAAAGTTTTAATTTAAATTGATTCTGTCAAAGAAATTAGTTTCACAAAACATCACCACCTAGCCTCTCAAAAAATGTAGGGCCCAGACCATTAGAGGTGAGCTTACAGGTTTTAATATACACTGCTAAAAATGAAAGGAACAGTTTTTAATCAGAGTGGCAACAATGAGACAATCCCCAAAACAGGAATGGTTTTGCAGGTGGTAACCTGAGACATTTTCCCTCCTTACCTTTTCAGATTGTTTTTGCACTTGTTTTGCGTTTGGCTACAGTCAGTATCACTGGTAACATGAGGCGATACCTGGACCCTACAGAGGTAGCACAGGTAGTCCAGCTCATCCAGGATGGCTCATAACTATGGGTCATTTCCAGAAGGTTTACTGTGGCTCCCAGCACAGTTTCAAGAGCATGGAAGTGATTCCAGGATACAGGCAGTTTACTCCAGGAGAGCTAGACAGAGCCATAGAAGGTCCTTAATCCTTCAGCAGGACCAGTGTCTTTGTGTGAGGAGGTACAGGATAAGCACTGCCAGAGCCGTATAAAATGACCACCAGCAGGCAACTGGTGTGAATGACTCTGACCAAACACTCAAAAACATGGTCTGAATAAAAACATGTCAGCAGTTCTGTTTTTTCTGTCAATATGGGGAGCTGTGTGTACATTAATGAGGAAAAAATTAACTTGCAAATGGCTGCAATATAACACAGAGTGAAAAATATATATACACACACCATATAAAGATAGTAAAATACTCATATGACTTAAAGGAGAGGTAATAGTATCCTCAGAATATTAAATCATAGCTGAAAAGTCACTCGAGTTATAATAAATTTCATTATTGTGACAGACCTCATGCTAAAATGCCAAAGATTGACACTCTGACTCAATCTGCATGGTTTGGCAAACCTGTAGGAAATGCCATGGGGCTGAAAATGTCAGTGTGCTTCACAGAAAGTTTGGGAAGGTGCTGTGGGTAATTACATAAAATGAATCTTTTCACTTGGTTAACAATCACCCTCTTCAGGGACGCAGAGAGTCAGCTTGCCGTTCCCAGTGCATGACTGAAATAAATAGGCTTCTACACGTTAAAAAATTGAAGTAGACTGAAATCTACTCTGTGCATATGACAAATATTAGCATGTTCCCATCAAGCATGAAAGACACCCCCAGCAGGAGCACTGCACTGAGGCTGCTGTTTGGCTTTGCTGCTCTCCACAACATCTCTCCTGCCTGAAGGCTGTGGAGTTTGGATGCTTTGAGTTAGTCCCAGGGGTCCAAGGGTCTGGCCCTGCAGTATTAATCTATACAGTAGAGGTGACCTTGAGCTAGCCCAGGGCTCTGCTCGCATGTCCTGAAAAGGCTCCGATACTGTCACATCCTGGACTAAGTGCAGAGAGAGGGAAGGAGGGAGGGCCTGAGAGAGAAAAACAGAAAAAAAGAGAGAGCGCATATACTGAAGTGTTCATTGTTCCCACTTGATGTACACACTTGCCTCCATTTTGTGTTTGACAACTAGAGGTAGAGAAAACTGATACAGTGTAGTATCACATTTTTTATCACAATATTAGTTCAATACTATGTAATCAAGTAAGCAAAGTGTCAATCCCTGTGATAAGCAGGGAAAATATGGGAGCAGTGAGAGAGCAAACACTGTATCCCCCTCTGAAGTCCACCCAACCCTGTAAACTGCCCTTGGGTGCAATAAATTAATAAAAAGCACTTCATGGAATGGACTTGTAACTCACTCGCTTACATTTAGCAGGTCAAAGCATTTTCCTAGCAGTCTAACAATGTACAGTAGATACTTCAGAAGCTTAAGGGTTCCTGCCACCATGGCTGCCTGTGGTGCTTGAGAGACCCCTTATCCACACCTCTACCTCACACCCCTTTCGTCCCTTGCGCATTAGTTTCTCTCCATCGATAGCTCCCCGTGTGGCATCCTCAATGTCTACATTTGGGGAATATGAAAAACAAAAACATCAAGGAACACTCACAGAGTCCTTTAGCGAGAACCTTGAGTCGCCTCTCGAATGTCGTCTCACCTTGGGATAAGATTAAATTGTGTTCAGGCATTATCAACACTTCCTGTCTTGCCTCCATCGAACTTTTATGACAATAACAGCATAAGAGTGTTTCCTTGCTCCATGGGGGAACCTTTGTCCAATGCTGTGGTCTATAACTGCATAAGCTGTGCATATGTTCTTCCCTTCAATGCACGCCCCATCCATGTCTGTCTGTATCCATATGTCCAAAGATGTTACTGGGTCTTAAATGATGGTTGAATATCTGTCTTGTTGCACACATGGAATAGCAGGCAGCTATCAACAGCGCCCAGGGAGCAGTGAAGTGGGGACGGGGTACAAGGATACCTCACTGGTGCCCGGGCTGGAACTTGAACCTGCGATCTTTGATCTCAGGGGCAAAGTCCTAGGCAACCACTGCCCCAGTAAAGTGTTTAGGGACTTGAACCCTGGATCCCTTAGATTAAAAGTCTGATGCTCTACTGACTGACCTATCCAGTCCCTATCAAGGTAAGACCAACGGGTGAGCAGATCTTTTTGGGTGCCCATATATGTCCCAAATTACCCATTTGCCTTGCTCAGTCTTCAGGTCTGATTTGATGCTTTAGTCACAGAAACCAATTATGCGACATCAGACCACCTACTGTCATGTTGACAGGAAACACCTTTAGCTCTCCAGCGCCTCCAAACATCTGAAAACGCTCAGTTATGCAAAACAATGGCAAACAGAAATAAAAAATTGCCTGGTGGTGTTTTCATCATCCTGTTCTGACAGTCACTGTCTGTCATCTGCCATAATGAACAGGCTTTCTGTGCTGGGCATAAATCAATAAAACTCACTGCCATTAAAGCCAAAGGCAGGATGGGTGAAATGTAATGGCTGGATGAGCTAATTCACTCGAATCGCTCAAAAAGCTCTTCTGTGCTTTCAATCAAGAGGATTAACTTCCCAAGAATGCTCAATAACAAATAGCGCCACAGTAAGCAAACATCCAGCCAGCGTCCATAATAAATCCCTGCCATAGTCTTTCCTCACTGCTGTGTGAATATTCTGACCTTATTACTCTGACCAACACCCAATCACAAGGTCAGCTTTGGTGTTTACGTTGCCTGCTGTTTATAATGCCCATATAATAAAAAACATCGTTTTTATAAGCATTATATAACACTTATTATGGTTGTACTGTACGAGGAAATTGAACTGCATTTGAAATTCATTCTTTAAAAACATCAAAACCCAACAAATTTGCATAAACCTATACAGCCTACAGTCTATGTTCATGCCGAAGTATTTCTAAGTATTCATAAATAGCTTGATGCCCCAGTGCATCATGGGAGATGTCGCCTAATTGGAGTCCACAAATTAAATATCAAACCTTAACAGTTTTAGTTTCATGATTTTACTTGTATGTATTGCTTATTATCAGTGTTTTATTTTCTGTAATTACTAATACATTGGGGCAGCCGTAGCCCAATGGTTAGAGAAGTGGGTTTGTGACCGAAGGGTTGCAGGTTTGAATCTCGGCTGAAGTGTCATTGAGCAAGGCACCTAACCCCTACTGCTCACAATGTACGTCGCTCTGGATAAGTCTGCCAAATGCTGTAAATGTAATACATCTGCTTCGCAATGTAAACACTTTCATATCCCACAATACACTTCTCTAAACACGTGTTTCATGCTGTTTTCAGATCTGTTTTCAGGTTTTTTTTTCAGTCACTTTAACTTTTTTGTGTTAGGAGTGATGTTAGTTTACACTGTACTTGTATGTACAATGTATAAGCACCAATAAAGTAAACTGTTCAATCTCTTTGTCTCTGTTAGTTACAGTTAGAACTACACTTGGTGTCAGGCCGCTAACACTGTTTCTTCAAAAATGCTAAAGTCTGAATTTCTTTTTCCTCTGGGTCTGTATTATCCCTGTACAGCATCCAGCAGTAGTCAGCATCATCCTCTCATTCCAGAAACCTTGGTAGCCTCCCTTCACTGAATGTCTTGGTGAAACATTCTCCCTGCTTCTCATTCACTGTGTCTACATTTTTTTTGGAAATACGTAGCTCTCGATGGGAGCAAAAAGTACATGCCCCAGTTTCTGATCTGAATCATCAGCTTCTTTACTCCATTCTAATGTATAAGGACACATGTGGTCCAGAAGGTTCTTATAGACCCACTTGAATGCATTCCAGGAGAGCAGGGCACCTCTGGCTTAGGACAATTATACCAAATATCACACAATATACCAATAGCTTCACCAAATACTAGAAAACCCACATAAGAAAATCAGCGATGAGACTGGCCTGTTGACTTGTGAATTCTGAAGGTGTAAGCCCACCTTTAAAATAGAATGCAAGTGAAGAAAAGGACCAAGCAGCTGCTGAAAGAAAGTTCTGGCTGGATTCAATAAGACACAGGAGGTCGCAAGTTCAAGTCCTGGCCGAGAAATCCCAGAGGTGCCCTTGAGCAAGGTACTGTCCTGCTACACTGCTCCCCAGGTGCTGTTGATGGCTGTTCACTGCTCCACGTGTTGATGGGTTAAATGCGAGATCACATTTCGTTGTGGTGCACTTTGTGTGATGGGATGTGTTCACAATGACAGAATTTAAGTTGAAGTAAGACAAAAAATAGTGACTAATTTCAGTGGAAATAATACTTGGAGGTAATATCTCAATCTCTGTGAAATACAAAAACGAATGCGCATTTGACACAAAAATGAATTTATTACAATAGTCGATTTCACTTAAGAATTCAGACTTAACTGCTTCTTGTAAAGGAAGAAAAAAGGTTTAACAATTATGATTTAGAAATAAATGCTTTGATACATAAACTGCACTAACATCTTAATTGGCAGAGGGACAATTCCAGAAAAATAAAGAAACAGGCTTTTTAGGGTCTGTGTTTAAAGTGAAGGGGCGATTTGATATTCAGTCTGACTTGTAGGTGTGTGTGTGTGTGTATGTGTCAGCAGCATACTCGTGTTCCATATTTACACTCCTGAGGGGGTGATAATGTGGGGGAAACAGCTGTCACACACTCAAAATGAACAACACTTTCCCTACACACTCACACTATACAGTAGAACCAACATGGTGGTGGGAAAGCTGCTCTGACAGATTGTCCCAATCTGTAATGAAGCAGCAGCCTGTCTGCAGAGTTCTCCTTTAGGTGTAGCTACAAGCGCCTCTGTGATGGATTGTACACGTGCCTCTTTGGTCCACCACCATTCTTTATAGTGTGTGAGCCACCAGTCCTTCTCATTCAAACAGCCATCAACTTACTTCACACGCCAGGTTAATGGGAGAGGTGTCAATCAGCAGATGGGAAAATGGAGCAAAGTGGATGAACTAATTACAGTTTGGATGCTTGGTAGATTGACCAAGCAGAGTTCAGATAGGATAAAACACAAAATGCAGGATAAGGGTTCTTTAAATTGTTGCTCCATTTTCTCATAGCCATCAGCTGATGAATCACCCTGTCCCCACCCTGGGTGTGTAAGGATCCAGCCTGGGGAATCCAGCAGCCAACCTTCAGGCAGCTGGGACTCCACTCCAGTTCCTATACAGACTCGAAATTACAGTGAAAGTGACTATTTGTCATAGTGAACACACCCCATCACACAAAGTGTACCATAATGAAATGTGACCTCTGCATTTAACCTATCCACACGTGGAGCAGCAAGCAGTGGTCTTTTTGGTGAATAAAGTGAAGAAAACGAATGTTGCCTTGGTCAGAATTGGTACACATTTTGGTTCCCAACCAATTGCCTAATTGTCATCTTTGGCAGGCATACATTAGCACCGAATTTCCTGAAAGCAACAACAATTCTCATAACAGTTCTCATCGCTTGATACCTTAAACCAAATGGCTCAAGTCCCTTGGTGCCAACGTCTTATGCAAATGTCACATGAAGGGTGACTGGAATGTGGTTTTGAACAGCAACCCTCCCCCACAAGATTTTTTTATGTATTATTTATTACATTTATTTGATAAGGACAGAACATAATAGCAGTCCCATTGCATCATGGTGCTTATAGCGTGAGCTAATTTGCAGCACTTGTCATTAGATGGGCTTTTATGACCAGTATATCCAATATACAACAGTTAACATGATAATGGTAAAAAAAATAACCATGATACTAACAACCTATCCTGTTATAGGCAGACACAACAGAGATTGAAGTAACATTTTAAACATGATTACAGCTTTGTTTTTGATACAGCCAAAGTTTTGTTTGTTTCTTTAAAATATTGAATCCAGTCAAAGATTTTAAATGCACAGGAAGTGAGTTCCAAAGTCCTGTCCCTCTCACAGAGAGAGCAATTTGAGCAAAGGAGGTTTTACGAAAAGGGACCTTGCAGTCTCCACTTGAGGCTGCTCTGGTGGATCTACTGCAGCTCTGTAGTGTTTTTATATAGCCACTTAGTGGTTTGGATGCAAGGCCATTTAGACATTTGAAAATCAGTTTTAAAAAGTTGATATTAAAAATAAATGCCAAAAGCTAAAACACTGAAAACTCTGAGATGTTGTCATGGAGTGGAAAGGGATACCTGTGGAAACCTGTGACGCTTTAGTAAGCTCCCAAAAAGAGTTAAGGCACTTTGACACTTTAGGCACAACTTGGACATTGGACATTAATGGCTTTGTTGAGTTATTTTGAGCGGACAGAAAATGTACACTGTTATACAAGATATACACTGACTGCTTTTAGTGTCATATCTTCAGTGTTGTCCCATGAAAAGATATAATAAAATGTTTACTAAAATGTGAGGGGTATACTCACTTATATGTATGTATATATGTGTGTAGTATATTTGTTTAATATATTTTCATGATCATTAATATAAAATAAATATGAGTAACATCCAAACTGAAAAGCATGTGTGCACTATTCAGTGGTTTCTGTTTGAGAAATTAACAAACTGATTTAGACTGTTTTAAAATGCTCCCCTCCTAATAAAGTCAGTGACCACTGTGGCGTACTTGTCTAAATCAAAGCCATGTGTTGGAGAATGTGTGCACGTACCAGTGGTCCAGCAAGTTGTTACCACAAGTGGGGCAGTAGCAAATCACAAGTTTAATCACAATTGGTCCTACATCCATTATTTGAGTCATTGGTGATTTTTTATATGGAAGTTCCTTCTCTGTGATCAAGGCATAAAAAATCATAAAGGACTTTTCAGTCATGGGAATATGGTGAACATCAAGCAGTTCTTACCACTTTAAAAAGCATAAATATTATAAATATAATAACTGGGATTTTAAAAGTTGTGTCACACATTTTAAACTCACATAATGTATATGTCCATAAATTAATATAAAAAATAAAGAACCAAAAAATATTATACAAAAATATGTATGTGGACACAAACATACATTTTAATGAACTAATGATCTCTCTCTATCTATATCTCTCTCTTTCTCTCTCTCTCTCTGTGTGTGTGTGTGTCTCATCATTCTGATATATGAAAGGTGCTATAGAAATATGGGTATTATTATAACTATTATTACATGAATAAAAATTTTTAGTGCAGCGTAAAACTTCAAACATTACACTCATGTGAACACAGTTCTATGTTGGATGGATTCAGAACATTATTAGAATTTTTAGAAAATTCCAAATGTAATTTTTCTTTTAGGGTAATTTTTTTTTAGTTTGTGTTTGTTAAAAAATGTGAAGCTATGTCGAGCTATCAAAAAGTATAATTTGTATGTGTGTTTGATATGCATGAATTATTATTATTTATTTTTTTAATTATTTTAAACATATTTTTGCTAAAATAAGTTTGACCTGTTTATTATTAAAGGTCAAATACATCAGACTAGTTATTAGCAAAATCATGGGAAAAGTGGGATGGCGTCAGAAACCAGGTTAATATAGTGAGTAAATCTCAGAGGAGGATGCTCCCACTGTATATCTAATTAAGAGGAAGTTGTGTAATTAATTTGTGGTGAACACCTCACATTATTACACCCGACGTCTTCTCCACTCTGCGGTGTCGCCACTCAGTTATCAGCTGTGCATCTTTGCCCTAAATCTGCTGAAGTGCAACGTCACTCATCAGGAATTTAGGAGGCGAGTGTAAGATTTGTGTAGCAATGTGAGGAAAATCAATACAACTTTGCTCTTTGGAATTTTCCTCAGCTGCAGAGACCGACATTTCTCTGTGTCTGACATTCCAGGACTGAATTATCGATTGAATCATGTGCATTTTCGTCTTCAGAGGAAGCTTGAAACCACCTCCAAAAAGTCAAAGAAGTTCAACATGCTCTACAAAGTGTAAAAGCACCTTACTCACTTCCTCTGAATGCATGACTGTTTTGTTTCACAGTCTCAGAGGTGACAGGGAAAGCAAGGTCAGAAGAGTCCAAGAGGCTTTTCCATGACCCTTGAATTAAAGAGCAAACGTTTTGCATTTTTCTTACATTAGGATGTGCTGCTGAAACAGCTCTGACTGTGGTGTTCTGATCCTCTTCTATCAGAGCCGGCATTAACATTTTGTTCAACAGGAGCTCCTATTTTGGATCCAACCAGGCAGGCTAACCTTCATTCCCCAGTGCATCAGTGAGCTTTGGGTGCTCATGACCCATCAACGATTCACCAGTTGCCCTTTCCTTGATCACCGTTGGTAGGTTCTAACTATTGAACATCTGGAACACTCCACAAGTCTGACTGTTTGAGATGCTCTAGCCATCACCATAAGGCCCCTCAAATTGGATTAGATTTTAATGCTCCATCAACTTCCAGTACAGTCTGTTTGCTTATTGCCTAATATATTCCACTTCCTGACTGGTGCCATTGGAGTGAAATGTCTGGAGTTAATATCCTGTACATAATGCCATCACAAATACATTTAATTTAAAACTGCAAATTGCATTGGAACTGTATTGGAACACAAAAAAAACTATGAAAATTCTGTTTTCCATGAGTTTCTCTTCAAATGGCTAATCTAACTATCTGAATTCTCAGACATGATTGTCTTGTTAAAATGCTGGAGTAAAAACAAAGTGTCCCTTTAAATTGTGCTATTCTCTTGCACCGCTCTTGCCTATGGATATTTGACTTATTTCGCAATTCTGTCTCCGAAGCCCCTTCTGGAAGCAGAGAAGCCCCCAGTGGGATAAATTACTGTAGAAGTAAATGAGAGAGTTTCATTAGAAAGCTCGGCTGTCAGCATGCGCTGCCTCTGATGGGCTCCAGCCACACACTGTGGGCAGTAAAACAAAACTAAATAAAAAGACAGCACCACAAACAGGGCCAGGGAAATTCTGCCAGATCCTGCGGCCATGACGAACCTCAGCTGGGCCTCTAATACTGGCAGCAGCTCAAAAGGAAAAGCTACGGCTTTAAACAGCTCCATCTTTGTAGCTTTTTAAAACAACAATGCAGACTCCCTGTTAACACTCAGAAGCGCTGTTTATAATGTCATTAAATGGAAACCACTGGCAGGTCCGGACTGAAGTCACGGGGCTACTGTTAGTGGAGAATCATGACCATTAGAGCTTGGAATTCAGTTCAGGTTCACACAGTCAAACATGAGGAAAAAACAGGTTAGTGCTAAGCTGACCTCATTCAGGCTCTTTCTGTAAATGAAACCTACAAAAGACATGGAAAGCTTGCAACAGATATATGAACATGCATCAACCACTTACAGGAACTGCAACTCCCAGGGGAACTGAGAGTGAAGTTCATATACTCCCCAGGGAGGATGGGACAGTGCGTCCCAATACAGAAGGGGAGCACACCTCCCGAGAGGATTGGAGTACATGTGTGGCTCCCATTAGAGGAGGTCCTCAAGCATGGTGGCATGAGAAAACCCCAGCAGCCCCATGGACAGGCCAACCTGCTGGGGAAAGGGTAAGAGAGAGGACACAGACCATGGGTAAACCCTGACCAGACCTGACAGCCTTCCATTTTCACCTGCAGTCACCTCAGTCTGGCCTCACAACATAAATACATAGAATATCTGCAAATATGTACATAAAATAAATGAGGGGAAACACTTATTTTTGCTACAAAACTGGAATATAATTAATTTACACATTAACCGCTGTACTTTTTTTGATGATCTGTAGACAAAATCTTTCAAAATTCTCCTGGAATGCTCAACGATTACATCGGGGGTCTTTATTTGTAACAGCGGGTTCTTTTAACACAACAGCGTGAATTCAGTTACACACATACAACTCAGTACAAAAACACCACACAAACAATCTTCAAGCCGATTCAGGGGGTAGGTGAATCTTTGACGGCTGTGAGTTACCATGGTAATCAGAGATGTTCACCAAAAGCATGTTCTACTGGCGCCTTCAATCGCGTTAAAGTATTTATTTAGCTTTTCACCACTGGCTAGGGGGCAATTTTTGTTAATAGGCTTGTAATACATTGGCCCCAGACACCAAAGGGTTAAAGACATACATGGAATGAGAAATAGAGAGAAAGAGAGTGATAGAGTATAAAAGGAATCATGGAACCCACTGATGCGCACATGGTCCATTTAATACGAAACAAAAGAGTTTGAACCAGTAGAGACCTCAGGGGCCTGAATTCCCCTTCAGTCCTGACATGTGTGAGTTTAGATACTGGGAGCTCAGACAATCTAAATCCAATTCCACACACACACACACACACTGGACAAGCCCCGGACAAGCGTACCTTCATCCTAAGATGCTTTGTTTTGGTGCTCAGCCTTCATTTACGAAGGGTTTAGGGATGTTAGCTTTGTCTGGCAATTAGGAGAGAGAGAGAGAGAGAGAGAGAGAGAGAGAGAGAGAGAGAGAGAGAGAGAGAGAGAGAGAGAGAGAGAGA
>JBBIGC010048408.1:0-11502 GCA_037576955.1 Lepidarchus adonis | reverse complement strand
TGGTGGCCCTATTATGAGTACTTCGGTCTTGTCGGAGTTTAACAGTAGGAAGTTTTGAAGCATCCACTGTTTGATGTGCATATACACTAAGAACAACTGGTGTAACAATGCAGATATGGTCTTGTTTCACTGTTCCACTGACATTGAATTTATGACAATAAAGTGCACACCCTTCTATCTACAACAGTAATTCAACATTATCCCCATCATAGCTGTGAACGTTCCTCTTAGTGCAAACACCAAAGTAGCCCTGAGAGATTTGTACTGCTCCATCACTCCATCACTGACCTGCAATAACACACACTTGGAGGGTATATTTGGAGACTTTAATCAGGCTAACATGAAGACAGTTCTCCCCCACATCAACATGTTGATTTTGCTACAAGAAGAGAGAACACATTGGATCTGGCCTACACAAATATAAAGATGGCTTTCAAGCAGCACCCCGTCCCTATCTTGGTTCCTCATCATTTTGTGATGCTTCTTCCCACCTACAGGCCTCTGCTGAAGATGGAAAAATGACCACTAAGCATGTGAGAGTGTGGCCAGCAGGAGCTACGGAGGCACTACAATACAGAAATGCATGGGTGATGTCAGTCTCATTAAAAACATGACCACAGGGGCAAATGAGAAGGCCTGGGTTACTAATGAGGTATGTGTCATGCTCACATGCAAGGCATGTAACAACACCTTCAAACCAGGTGACATGTTGAACAGCCAAAGCAAATCTGAACTGTGCCATAAGGGCTGCTAAGAGGGCGTACAGTCCCAAAACCGACTTTTTCATAGAACCCCATGGACACCAGACACATGTGGTCAATGTTTTGGCAGGTTTGAAGCACTAAATAACACTTAGCAGAAAAAACACTCCCCACCCTGATGAGCAGGTGCTCCATCTGGACACAGACGAGGTCAGGAGAACCCAGAGGAAAGTGAATGTGCGGAAAGCAGACCAACTGCCAAGGGTTCTCGCAGACATTTTAACACCTCGCTGAAGCTGGCTGTCATACCATATTTCAAAACATCTGCCATCATTGCAGTGCCCATAAAGTCATCAGTCACATGTCGCAACGATTCCTGCCCTATAGCACGCACCCCCACCATAATGACGTGCACTGAACTTTTAGTAAAACAACACATCATCTCCAAACTTTGACCCAAATTTGACCCACACCCTTTTGCTTACCACACAAATCGCTCCACTGAGGATGCCATCTCATCAATGCTCAGTCTAGAGCATCTGGAGAGAGGGAGCACACATGCATGAATGCTGTTTGTGGATTTTTCTTCTGCTTTCAACACTATCATTCCACAACATCTGGTAAACAAGGTGCACCCCCTTGGTTTTAGCACCCATGGTTGTTTGAGTTTCTCACAAATAGACTTCAATATGTGAGAGTGGGAAAGAACAGATTCAGTGTCATCCTCCTGAACACAGGTTCACCACAGGGCTGTGTACTCAGCCCGCTGCTCTTCACCCTGATGCCAAGTTCTCTTCCAACCACATAGTGAAGTATGCAGACAACACAGCTGTGGTGGGACTGATACAGGATGATGATGACCTGGCCTAAAGGGAGGAGGTGAACCCATCTGATGGACTGGTGTGACACCCATGCCCCTCTCCTCTTTGACAAATCAGTTAGAGATGGTCAGCAGCACAAAGTTCCTGGGAGTAAAAATTACCAACACTTTTGTAAAAAGAGCTCAATATAATTCTCTTGGCAACGTAACTGCATGCATTTGTCTCCTTTGTGCAATATCACATTGTCTGAAATATATATATAACTTTATTTTTTGTCTCCTTTCCAACATCATTTGTCTCCCTTGTGATACTTTTTTAAAAATTACATTTTAAAGTCTTGTTTTTTAATATATGTTTATATTTTTGTTGATATACTGCCAAATTATTTACCTAATTTTGTTCTGTTGTACACTGTTGGTGAACAACTTTGAATGACAATAAAGTTTATTCAAAGTCTAAGTCTAGTACCTATTAAAAGTGATCCAAGGACGGACAATCTGTGAATTCCTGACAGAGTCATGGGTAGGGATGTAAAGTATAAGTTTGTCATGACTGTATTCTACTTCAATAGTTTTAACCAAAACTCTGACACCTTAAAATGTTTAGTGATGCGATTTGGTTGGAGACTTGGGTCTACAATCAGTATGAAATATCATGAAATTTCACATAATATGTTACACTGTCATTAACTCACACTTGCAAAACAGATTATAGTTTGAACACAAACAATTATTAAAGGTCATATAGAGTGATGCAGTCATAAGTAAAAGCAATTTCTCAGTACAAAATAAATGCATTGCCCACATTAATTAAACACACATCGATTTTCATGTGTCAGATCGATAAATCATGATGTAACCATGAAGACCCCCTGTACTGACTCTGGTTGTTCTGCTAAAAACATACAGTCCACCACAGTCAGATATTTTTGGCTGCACGAAGGGGACCTACTCAACATTTGGCAGTTTTGTTGTAGATGCTCCTTCAAACCAGGTTGACCAAAGAGTTTGGGACATGTCTCCGGCATCCCCAACTTAAGCGACATCTGTAACACAAAGCCAACACTGCACTATTGCGGTGCAAAGTTTCCTCAACAAGAATCCGAGAAGTAGCCACCAGGACAATGTTCAGTCCATTTTCTCTCTTTTTCTTTTAAACATTGTAATTATAACTCCTTTTCAAGCTTCTACTTCTACTTCTACCATTTGTTCATGCTGATTAATGGATGGTTATATTTCTGATCTCAAAGCTATAAATATAATCAGCAATCAGCAAAAGGCCTGTCACAGCTTTCTTCTCATTTCAGTAGTCCAACCACTGTAGTTTTATTGATTTTTTTTATTTTAATGTGGCCCACAAGACAGGTTTTCTTTGAAGTTTAGACTGTAAATTCCATTGAGTTTAAATGAAACTTTCAATCATTGTAGAGGCAGAACATACCTGTTTTATTAAAGGTTGCCATGATTTTTTTAGGAACATGTCATGAAGTGGTACACTTGGCTTTATCCTGTGTAAGGACAGTGGTCAACATAAGGTCATTGCCCATTAGAGCTAATAGCTATACTTGCAGACTCTCCATATAGCCTCAGTTTGTTTTCAGGCAGCCTGGTTATTGTACCACAATTCACTTGGAAAAATCACTCATTCAAGAAAGGGATGGGTTTATTCCAAAAAAAACTAATGATTGATTGATCAAGAAATTAAATTATTCTAATAAAGCTAGTCACCTTGCTCCTGATAGGCTGAGAACATTGAAAGGTCCTGATGGTACAATGCACTTGTAGAATTACTATCCTACTGGGAGATTTGTCTTACTACAAAGTGATTTTTGGAATTTTGGAAATTTCATTTGGTTCATTGATATGTAATAGAAACAAAATGTGTGTATTTTAACCCAACAAGTGTTATTGTAAGTAATAATAAACAGCAATATTCTTGTTTAATTCTGAAGTTTGGAGTTAAAATCTGTGGATTCTATGTTGATACATCCAAGAGAGAGCCCTCTCATTGGTTAAACCATCAGTAGCTGGACTACTATGAATATGAATAACTATGAATATAATTAAGAACGTACCTTGGATTTAGTCTCACACTGTGCGGAATGAGTCGGACCAATTTAGAAAAAGTAATTCTAGGTCTGAGATATGACACTGACTGTGACCACGCCTCAATCAAGCCAATGTAAGATCATTTTTTGGACTCTAAAACTGCAAAGTACAAGATAAAATGCTTAATTTCTGTTACAATCTATGAATTAAACATCTTCAAATATTGGTTCATTCAAAATGTTCATATTCACCCATGTTAACTTACTGGTATTATTATTATTATGTCATTCAGTATCCCATACATTAAACAGTAGGTATTAGACACATTTTTTGTCTAAAATCTCATGTGGCTCTTGCATGAAATTTTATCTATATACTTTATTAGGAACCTTGGCCAAATCATTATGAATAGAAACAGAAGAAAGGAACAATTCACCTCACTTACTAATTTGAACAAATTACTGCTGACATCAGACTAAGGTATCCAAAGGCATGCGTTCCAGCAGCTCAGAGAGAAGGATGGAGAACTCTCTCCTAGCCCTACATGACCTCCATAATGTAGCCCTCCTGGCAGCACCTCCGCTGGGACAGGGAGCGGGGGCCACTTCAGATGAATTTACTCTGTTGCCACTTGAGTGTGTCGGCGCTCCTGTGTGGTTGTCACTTCTAATCTCCCTTGCACCACCCATCTTGTCATGGTCTTCTAAAGATAAGAGAGTGGCATGTTGCCATGGAAACGGAGATGAGTCATTGAGTACAGGTTAGCCACCGAGCGAGTGAGGTCACTGTTTTATAAAGCCCCAGTGTAATAAGACGTGAATAAAACACCGACTGCAGGAGAAGGAGGACTGCCTGACCCCTGTGGGCCTGGGGAAAGGAAGAGAGCCATGCCTTATGGGTAATCTCTATTCCGGCAGTAATAATATTGTCGTGTGTTTAAGCATAATAGTTCTCACAGCAATAATTCATCTTTAAAGCAGCAGAGAGGCATCGGATGGGATGGGTTTATAAAAGTAGGCCTGAAAAAAGATTTGATGGGGTGCCTTTAATGTGATGGATAAAATGGGCTTCGTGAACTGCATACGTTTGAGAATGGTTGGAGTTTTTTCAGATGGTGGACCTCTCTCCACCTAGCAGTGACCCCGGCAGGTAGAAATCCCAGCACCACTGTTGAGCTGGATACTCTAGTACCAGAGCCATGAACAGTATTATGGTAATAGATGATGATCTCATGATGATCTCCCCTCCAAACACACTCACTGAACCTAGCAATTAACAGGTGAGTTGAACCATGTGTTTGAGAAGGGTAAGTACCAACCTGTGGACCCCTGCCCTTCAGGAACTGAGTTGCCCACCCTCTTCCATAAGGAATGTAGCTCCATTGTATCAGCCAATTCTCTGATACATCATCATAGTACTTGGCTAAAGATTCAGTGATCCAGAGCTTCCATCTACTAGCCTCATTTCAAGTCCAAGTCATCATAGACATTGTAGTCAATTATTTATTGGCAATTACTTACTACATGCAATATGGGTGGTGCAATATTAATACATTCCCCTTTTGCCTAAGGCATCAATTAGAAATCTTGGGGTAAAGATTAGGTTACGGTTTAGTTCAGGTTAATGTTAATTTACACAAACCAGCCAATAGTATCCCCCATATCAGTTTTGAAGCATTTTATTATGGACATATTAACTGATGCATGCAGCTGTTTCCAGACTGACACGTACAGTTCTCATAAGTTTACATACCCTGACAAAATGTATGATTTCTTGGCCATTTGTTAGAGAATATGGATAATAATATAAAAACGTTTCTTTCACTCATGGATAGTGTTTGGCTAAAGCCATTTATTATTAATCAACTGTTACACTTTTAAAATTAAAATGACAACACAATCTATCCAAATGACCCTGATCAAAAGTTTACACACTCTGATAATTTGGCCTGATAACATGCACACAACTTGACACAAATGTGTTTGAATGGCTATTATAGGAACCTTTTTCACCTGTAATCTGTTTGCTTGTAATTAGTGTATTTGTATAAAAGGTCAATGAGTTTCTGGACTCCTGACAGACCCTTGTATCTTTCATCCAGTGCTGCACTGATGTTTTTTGGATTCTAAGTAATGGGGAAAGGAAAAGAATTGTCAAAAGAATTGTCAAAAGAATTGTCAAAGGATCTGCTGGAAAAAGGTAGTTGAATTTTATAAAACAGGAACGGAATATAAAAAAATATCAAAGGAATTGAGAATGCCAATCAGCAGAGTTCAAACTCTAAGACGTGAAAAATTCCAGTCAGGTAGACCAACTAAGATTTTAGTCACAATTGCCTGGAAAATTGTTTGGGATATTAAGAAAAACCCACAAATAACTTCAGGTGAAATACAGACTGTCTGAAAAAATGTGGACTGTCTTTTTTTTTAAATGCACAATAAGGAAGCACTTAAAGAAGGATGGGCTACATGGTCAAGTTGCCAGAAGAAAGTCATTACTATGCAAATGCCACAAAGTATCCTGCTTACAATGTGTCAAACAGCACAGAGACAAGCCTCAAAACTTTCTGGCACAAAGTCATTTGGAATGGTGAGACTAAACTTTTTGATATGACTAAATGCTACATTTGGAGAGGAGTCAACAAGGCCTATGATGAAAGGTACACCATTCCTACTGTGAAACACGGTGGTGGATCTCTGATGTTGTGGAGATGTTTGAGCTACTGTACAAAGGCACAGGGAATTTGGTCAGAATTCATAGCAAGATTAATGCGGTGGGTTATGAATAAATGGGATGTATTTGGACATTCCAACATGACAATCATCCAAAACATAAGGCCAAGTCGTCCTGTCATTGGCTACAGCAAAATAAAGTGAAGGTTCTGAAGTGGCCACCTCAGTCTCCTAACCTCAATATCATTGAGCCACTCAGGAGAGATTCTCAAACGTGCAGTTCATGCAAGAGCCCAAGAAGTTACAGGAACTTTTTGCAGCAAGAATGGGAAGATTTAGCATCTGAGAAGATAAAGACCCTCACCCACAACTACCACAAAAAGCTTCAAGTTGGCATTGAACCATGCTACCCTTATTGTTGTATTCTGAGTATGGACACACATTTAAAATATAATTAAAAATACTAAAATTTAATTAAATAAATGAACAGATGAACTGAGCCAAATTAGTTTATTTTGGTCTCTGATGCTTTAGATGCATTTAATTAACCATTATATGTCAGATGTTTGAAGTTTGCTATATTAGCTTTACACTGGCGCTACAATGCTAATGTAATAGAAATGTAGCTCCCACTGATTCGCACTGCGCAAACTTCCGGCCTATACATACAAATCCAAAAAGGCTTTTTTCAGTTTTTGACACTATTTCACACTCTGTTACTCTTACAAATGTCCAAAGTATGTAGCATGGCTATGAACAGTAGTATTAGCCTTTTACACTTTTTGGTAGTTTTATGCTTTTGTCCCTTTTTATATGTTATCCAGGGTCTGAGACATTAGCATATCTCTCCATGGTTCCTGAACAAATGTACATGATGGTTTTTGCGATGAATTATGCTAATTGGTGGCTAAGTTCTGTTATTTGTTAGCCTTGGAGCTTCAGGGCAAAACTGAATAAGCAAATGTCTCCACTGATCAGCTACATATGGGGTAATAGAAAAATTGTGTAAATTAGATTTCTGGTCAGACTATGACTTAAGACTTGGGTAAGGTGTACAAAATCAGATTTAGATGGAAATGTCCCACAAAGATAGAGATTGCTGCTGTGTGTGTGTGTGGGGGGGGGTGTTTGAATGTGTATAGCTTCTTTACCGCCTGCAGGTATTGTCGGGTTTGTGAAAGGCTCTTCAGCATTATCTTTCTGACAGTCAGTCCCTTATCATCAGTTTCCTTTGCTGCCCCGTCGCACACCCTTAGCTTTCTAATGCCCGGGTGTGTATGTGTAAGTGTGTGCGCACATGTATGTGCTCAGCGTGCTGACAAAAATAAAAGACGCTCAGAGAATTGTCGCTCCAAGAACGTCCGTGCACACTGTGTGGTCAGCCTCATACAAGACAAAGTAGAGAAGTTTTGTTTTTCTAAGAGTTGTAAACGGTAAGAGGAAAATGCCTTGAAAATCTGTCTTATGCCTGTTCCATGATGGATCATGGATACACAGACAGACAGACAGACACACCTCCTGCTGCATTCACACCCCTGTATGAGGCAAACTGCCAAGCTAATTAATTTTACACAATATGAGGTTATTGTCACTGTGTCAAATCAGCAGGAAGTAGAACATGTCGCTTGGCAAACCTTGAACCATCCAGCTTCTACTACCTTTCTTTCTTTTGACATAGAGCAGATTTGACCTTTTGTGTAATTCTCTGGCCATTTCTGAAGAAAATTCTGTACAATTGTTCATCTTGCAAGCTGGTAGTGTCAGAAGGTATGTCTGTAGTCCTATTTTTTTCTTAAATTAACCCTGGCAGATAGAGGTTTGCAGGAAATACGCTGTAATTACTTGGTAGATTGATGCTGAATAGGCAAAATATTTTAATGTGTACTCTATATTTAATCACTTCACCAGCACTTTCAACCTAAACTCTATTTTCTCCATCTATATTGCACAATTGATTAGATTTGACATTATGTCTAAAATGTTTTTTTTTGTAAGAACAGAAAACCTGTTTTTAGTTGGGTCACTGGAGGTCAGGGCCAAAGTCATCAAGCCATAGTTTTATAGACTATATAATTTTATAGTTTTTTTTAGTGTTGTAAAATATGTTTTTAAATTGGGACCCTTAAAAACAGCCACAGACCATTATTCCTCCTCCACCAAACTTTATTGTTTCACTATGCCTTCTCCGGGCATCCTACAAACATAGCTTACCTTGAGAAACCTTAGGGGGAACCAAAGCTCAGAAGGATAACCCATCCTCCTCTCATGAAATCAGAGAACATTTTCCTTCTTTAGTGATATTTTCAAGTACTGTAACACAGGATATTTGAGGGGGGCGTCATTGTAGCAGCATTTATGATGTTTTATTGCATCATTAAAAGCAATTATTCCCAAACTAAAGTTTTTGCTTTGATTTGTTAGGAGGGGGAAGATTTTGTGCTATATTATAGTCCCTGGAACATGGAAATGGCGTTGCACCATCAGCAAGTCTTTCTGGATGGCATGCCACATTAAATTGTGCTTAATATGAGCAAGAACATGGATTAAAAAGCTGAAAAGCATGTATGTGGAGCTAATAGCTAATATAACATAAGCTAGTATAACATTGCTTAAAAGACAGTGTAGAAACTATGTTGATATATTTCTTACAGGGGTTTCAAATTCCAATCCTGGAGATCGAACACCCTGGATTGTTCAGCTCCAAAATACTTGGTTCATGTATTTAGACACTCCTGAAGTATTTTATTACCAGGGTCAAGTGTGTTAGATAAAAGTTGGAGGCTGGAGTTTTGCAGAAAATGGTCAGCAGCTGCCATGACTGTCATGATATTAGATTAGATTAGTTTTGACTTTATAGTACAGAGCCAATGAAGTGCATCTAACCAGAAGTGCAAAGAATAGTATGAATTACAGGAAAATACATTATAATTATGCTATGCTACAGTATGTATACAGTATGAGGACAGTACATACATATTACAGATATATACAGTGTATTAAATATGTTAAAAAGAATTAAGTGGGCAGAGTTGAGGATCTTATGTACATATAACAAATGTTATATGTATAGTATAGGCAAATATACAGTGCTTGTATAAAAACACAGAAATTATTCCAGATGATAGGAATATGCAGATTGTGTGTGTACAATATAAGTAATGTTTGGTGCAAAGTCCAAAAATAGTTCTTCAGAAGACAATATTACCCATTAAACATCCAAGCATAAACCTTAACTTCTTTGTTCATGGCGACACATGATCACAGTATTTATTCAATACACAGGTCAAGGATGATAGTGCTTCTTTCATTATGTAAAAGCTACATATATAAACCTCCCAAGTCTCATCTATTAAGCCTTTGTGCCTGTGTGTAGTGTATGTAAGGGTTTTTTATAGTGATTCTAGTTATTAGTGATTTTCAATCATTGTGAATACACCACAACGAAATTTGTGCTCTGCATTTAACCCATCACACGTGCACACAGCAGTGGTGAGCAGCTATCAACAGCACTTGGGGAGCAGTGAAGTGGGGACGGTACTTTGCTCAAGGGTTCCTCAGTGGTGCCCAGGCTGGGCCTTGAACCTGCGACCTTCTGATCTCAGGGGCAAAGTCCTAACCACTAGGCCTCCACTGCCCTTTATGAGCCTAAACGCACAGTTTATAGGAAGTGTGCATTGCAAAATGCAAAATGATTCTCTCTTTTTCATGCAGGTGCCCCTGCAAACCATAGAATGATGGTGCAAAATAAAGGATGAACATTTGTGGCTCATTAAATGCTTAGGTTAAAACAATATGAGTGACTCACAGTTGTGAGCTCCACGCCTTTGAAAACCAGGTGCAATTTAGATTTGTGTTTCAAAAGACAAGGTGTGAGATGACTTCCCTAATAATGGCTGTTGATACAGTGGTGAAGTATCAGATGTACAATTGTGAGGAGAAGCAGCAGGTGAAGGCAGAAATGTAAATGCATAGTTATCATCAGAGTAGAAAACTCATGTTATGCTTTCATTAAAAATAACTTAATTTCCGAACAGTGCCTTCTCTTTTTCACTAAACTTTAATTTCATTTTCAATTTTGGTCGGAACGAAAGCTCAGAAGGCGAACCCTTTCTCCTCTGGTCGACAACAGAGAGTGATAACAAAGAATATAAATAAATACAAAAAAATTAAATATAATTTTATCTTAAAGTTCCTTGTGTACACGTGGGCCTCTGAGTTACAATCAGTTAGATGGAGCATGGTTCTGACCGTATGGGCTCTCAGTAGGAGTGAGTGGATTCCAGCGTATTAAGCAGTAGAGCAGGACGGGATCACTGGTATCCCAATAGAGAAGTTCAGCACACAAAAAAAGAGAGAGAAAAAGAGAGAAAGAAAGAGAGAGACTGTTAGGCATGCTCAATGTAGGAGGAATTAAGAATAACAGACATTGAGTGTAATGCTCTGGCATGTCGACGAGGAATGAAATAACAGGGCCCATATGCAGGGGGAATGTAAACAGAGGCACACGCTCGCACCACACTATATCCCGGCCAAAAGGAGTCCGGTTTAAGCCCAGGACAACTGCATGCCAGGCTCAGGGAAGTGCCATACTCCTTTCTAATGGCCCCAGCAGGATGTCGGTCTGACGAAAAGTGGATACGGATCCACAGGCAAACCCCAGGGCCTCATCACTACTCACCAGCGGGCTTCCAGACCCTAAAGGAATTCGCAATGCGGCGGCAGGCAAACAGGCACTATAAAGCTGCTGATCCAGTTGGCTGACATCAATGCCTGATTGCCCAGTAATGTCACGCTCCCCCGCCTGCATTGCGGCGTTACCACCCTGGGGGTGGTGCGCCAGCCTGACAGCCAGCGAGGGGGAACCACAGCTCCTCGTGTTGGTGCTCCATGGATGATGCACATTTTACTGAGTGCATGCAGGAACTCTGTCAAAACTCTCTATGACAGGATAACTAAAGGGGAGAGCCAGGAGACTGAGTATTCCTTTATTCTTGTTTATACTTGGATTTTTATTTTACACATGTGGGCTCACTTTGGGGGACAGTACAGCTAGACATTATTGTTTAGTTTGATCAGAGTAATAATAAAGAGCATGTGACATTTGTATTATATTAATATTCATCTGTTCGCCTAATTAATAAAACTACAGTTTTTAAGCTCAGATAAATAGCTTTCAAAAATCTGATCATTTACATTTACATTTACATTTATTCATTTGGCTGACGCTTTTATCCAAAGCGACTTCCAGGTTCAGGAAACA
>JBBIGC010048379.1:0-11503 GCA_037576955.1 Lepidarchus adonis | reverse complement strand
CAGAGTGGTTGTGGTCAGATTAAAGTGAGCAGTGATCAGACTGAGAGATCAGAATGAGGGTAATCAGAGTGGTTGTGGTCAGATTAAAGTGAGCAGTGATCAGACTGAGAGATCAAAATGAGGGTATACAGAGTGGTTGTGGTCAGATTAAAGTGAGCAGTGATCAGACTGAGAGATCAGAGTGAGAGTGAGCAGTAGTATACTGAGAGTGAGACAGGAATGTGAAGGACTGGCCTTTACACTGAGGGTTTAATTGTGAGGGTGTGGTTGTTCTGTGGAACGGACTGTGTTACTATTTTACAAGAAAACTGAAAGTCATTCTCCATCCCGTGGTTAAGCTGAGGATCAGGACTCCTTTGTTCACTCAGTCAGCAGAGAAAGAAGAAGAAGAACAAGGCTGCTGTTGACTTTTTGCGCATTTAGATATATTTAAATAAATCAAAGGGCTGTCACTATATAGTATATGGAGTATATTATCATTACCGACAGGTGTATTACTTTTGATGAGGTGAATAAATTCAGTTATAGCTCCTGATGATATAATGACTTCTGTTTGGAGCTTCAGGCTCATTCATCTCCGTTCAGGCCCAAATGCAGCAAAACGGGCCCAAACCAGAACACTTCCTCCACCATGTTTCACAGATGGGATAAGGTTCTTATGTTGGAATGCTGTGTTTTTCTTTCATCAAATGCCTTTTCATGCGCATCAGTGTTGTTCAGTGTGTTTTTTTGTGATGGACTCATATGCTTTAACATTAACCAATGTGGTTAATTACCCTGGGTTCCTTTATAACCTCTTTAACCACTATACAACATGCAGTCGAAGTTGTCTGTGATGTTCGACCACTTCTGCGTTGGGTAGCAACGAATTTCCTCCATTGGTTAAATGTCTGACTGTTGATTGGTGGAGTCCAAACTCTTTAAAGAAGGTCCCGTAAACTTTTCCAGCTTTATGATCATCAACAACACCTCCTTTTGTTCAAGCCATGATACACATGCATGAAAGTGTCAGAAACCTATAGTTTATTCATAATAGAACGTAGAAAATATTTCAAATGCAGAAAGTGAGACATATTACTATTACATGAAACATTTTAGCGCATTTTGAATTGGACGGCGGGGTTTCAGAATTATATTCCTCAACATACAATTGTTATCATCTATAAAATTGTGAGAATCTGGATATTTCTGTGTGTAAAGGTCAAGGCCAGAAATCAATATTCATGACCTTTGGGCCCTCGGGCAACACTGCATTGAAAACTGACTTGGTTTTGTCTTGGAAATCACTGCATGGACGCAGGAGTAAGAAGGAGCCATATGTGAACATGATCCACACCTCTGCCATCTTCTTCTTTAAATCGCACTGAAGCAAAGTGGTAAACTGTTCTGTGTTCAGGTGAATTAAACATTCTTTTTGGAAAACACAGATACTGTTACAGCCTTAAGAGGAGAGGGATCATGCAGGTTATCGTTAGTCAGTTCAAAGCTGACTAAGCAGTTAAACTACTTACTGCATCTCTTACAACAGCCTCCCTTCATAATAGCAGGAACTAGGTGCTGAACTAACCAGGCTGCAGTCCAGGTCTTAAACCTGAGGTCTGGACTGTTGACCCAGAGCTGCTGAGCAGCTAGAATCTTATATCACACAAGAACGGGACAACATTCCTCTCCCAACAGTCCAGCAACTGGTCTCCTCAGTTCCCAGCAATGGACAGAATGTTTTTAAGACGGGACACTACACTGTTATAAACATGGTCCTGTCCCGGTGTTTTTGAGGTGTGTGGCTGATATCAAAATGACATTTTTCATGTAATATGTCTCACTTTCAAAATCAGATATGATTTCTGTGTTCTAGGATGAATAAAATATTGGTTTATGAGATATGCAAATCAGTGCATTCTGTATTTTTATACATTATACACAGCTTCTATTTGGGCAACTGGGGTTGTACATATATAGGTATGTAAATAAAGAAATAAATAAAAAATATAATAATAATACTGTATTAATAATAAGAATTATTAAAATAATGATAATAATAATGATGATAATAAATACAATAATAATAATAGTAATACAAATAATAGTAATGGTGATGACGATAATTTTAATAACGATGATGGTGATGATAATAATAATATAAATAATAATAGTAACAATGATGATGTTAGTAATAATAATGATAATAGTTAACATTAATAATAATATGATAACAAAAATATTAATTGTAAATAAAATCATGGTTGTTAATATATCATCATTGTTTTGATTATTATTTTTATTATCATTACTATTACTATCACCATCATCATTGTTATTATTAACTAGGATGATGATGATGGTGGTGATGATGATGATGATGATGATGATGATGATAATTGTTGGATTTATGCCGTCTTTTATAATCCCATATAGGCACTTTACAAATAGGAAAAAATTATTTAAGCAGAAGTGTGTGTGTGTGTGTGTGTGTTTACCAGTTTACTCCTTTGCACAAACCCCAGTTTACTGTTGACTCCACTGTCTGTGCTGTGATTGCGTGCGGACTCTTCCCCTTTCGTTTCTCAGTGGCAGAATTTCTCTTCTCCGGCATTTTCACTCTGAGCTGCTGACGAAGTCTTTCAGCTTCTCCTCTGCTCCTGCAGGTCAGAAAAAACACTGATCAGCCAAAACATTAAGATCATTCACTACTTCTCTCACTACAGCGGCACCTGTCGGCGGTGGGAGGTATTAGACGGGGAGTGAACAGTCAGTTCTTGAAGTTGAGTGTAAGGATCTGTGCCACTTTGATAATGATGAACATCTCCAGAACAGTGGTGCAGGGTTGCAGTAGGGTCATGGGCACCCGAGGTCCAGCCTGTCTGCTCCAAACCCCAAAGAGGAGATCCTGTTAGATCAGCAGCATGAGGGGGATCTACCCAAATTCGGCAGGAGGTCTTAATGTTGTACCTGCTTGGTCATTGTATCAGTGTGGACACTGAGTGGGAGTTTACTGTATGGCCACTAGAGGGCACTGCATGCTCATACATCACAGTTGTTCCTTCTCTGGTGTTTCCATATTCAAATATCAGTCAGAAATATCCAGATTTAGATGTTGCTGACCTTATGACGTCTGCGGCATCTCTTTGATTGGGATCTCGGATCAACTCCGGGCTGTTGTCTATGGATCAGAAGAACCTGAGTCAACATTTGTGAACAAAAACCAGGTGAAAACCGGACCTGCTCCTGGATTCTCCACCATCCACGGCTCTGAAATCAGCATGAAACACATTTAGAGAAGTGATGTGGTCTCTGATTATTAAAATGCAGAAAATGCACAATTTATTTTCTTCTGCCTCAAGCTGTAAACATCAGTTTTGAAAAAGAATTTTTAATTCTAATGTCATGTAGTCGTTTTAGTAAAGCTTCCTGCTTAAGGACATATGGAAAAATGAGCTATTATCCCGAAACGGCTTTATTACCGATATAATTAATTGTGTTAATTTTCAAATTTTCAGTTTATACCTTCACCTGCCTAATATTTAGGTCCCCTCATGATCAGCCATAACATTAAGACCACCTGCCTAATAGTGAGTAGGTCCCTCTCATGCTGCTGAAGAAGCTCTGTTTCTTTGGGATCAGACCCCGGTTCACTCCCCACACGTATCAATTTTGGGTGTCCATTTTTTTTTTTTAGTTTTGGGGTGTCCATGACAATGATTCACCAGTAGGATCACTGTTGGTAGCTTCTAACTACTGCAGACCTGTACCACTCCACAAGACCTGCTGTTCTGGAGATGCTCCATCACAATAAGGCCTCAGTTCCTTATGCTCATGCTTCCAGCACATCAACTTCAAGAACTGACTGTTCACTTTCTGCGTAATATATCCCACCCCCCTTGGACAGGTGCCATTGTACTGGAGAAACTAGTGTTACTCCTTTCCCCTGTCAGTGGTCCTAATGTTATGGCTGATGACCAAGTTCGCTGTTACGGGATAAAATCTCCGATTGGAAAATCAGCCTCGGATGTGGCCCAGCTGTCAGTGGCACAGCGTTTGTGCCTGAATTCTGCTTGTTATTCAGCTGTGTCGAGGCGCCGCTGCAGTGCCCCCGACTGTGGACGTCCCATTTTACCAGCCATTTCTGTCCCTCAGTGAACCGGCTTCATTTAGAGCGAAAACCTTTATCTTCTGCTTCTGGGTTTGTTTGATATAATGAAATCATCCCAAATCGTTTATAGCTACTTAAAAAAGTCATACGCTGTTTCTCGTGCCGTATGGCACCTGCTTCTTCCTTCTTTACTATCTTAACTGCTTGCAAATTGAAGTGATAATGGCCTTTTTGTCATTGCCCCATTTCCCATTACTGTGAAAGCCATCGTTATCACGTCGTCAGTGTTTACCAAGCCCTTATACTGCAGAACAGCACCATAAAAATGTTAATTTGGTCTAACTCAAAACTTGAAAGCATCCTGCATTCTTACATTTCCTCAACTCTTTCAGCGATGCCTCTCACTCTTCTGGACCTTCGCTAACACTTGCTGAACGGCGATGTTCATTAAGCGACATAACGTCTACATAAGGCAACTGATATAAACCTCCATCAAGATCCATAAATTCCTATTTCAGCAAAGGTCACTTTGGTTTTGGTCAGTTGTGCTAAAGTGCTTAGGAATCCTTCTGAATCCTACAGAAGTTTTCTCCAGCACTGGAGCCACAAAGCTAACGCTAATAATCAATAATCACCCAAATCTGCTGTGGAAATACAGCCTCACATTTTGCCCAAACCCAAGTAGCAAATAAATCTGAATCCGTTTGTTATTTTTTACATTATGTCACTAAATAATCCTAAGGCCAGTTATTTGGGTGCTACAACAGCTCCCCCTAGTGGTGAAATCCCTTCAGTGGTAAATGCCAAATGGTTGAAGGCAATGAATTTATAACTAAGAGCTAATAGATAAAATAAGTTGTTACTAATATATAATATTATACACTGGTCAAAAATAAAGGGAAAACTTTGTAGCTCTAAGTCAGTCACACATCTGTAAAATAGGAATAATTAGGAAAATTAGGAAGCAACACTGATTGACAATCAATGTCACACGCTGTTGTGCAGGTGGAATAGACAACAAGTGGAAATTATAGTCAATTAGCAACACATCCCCAATAAAGGAGAAGGTTCTACAGGTGGAGACCACAGAGCACTTCTCAGTTCCTCTGCTTTCTGGCTGATGTTTTGGTCACTTTTGAATGCTGACGGTGCTTTCACTCTAGTGGTGCATGAGACGGAGTCTAGAACCCACGCAAGTGGCTCAGGTAGTGCAGCTCATCCAGGATGCACATCAGTGCAGCTGTGGAAAGAAGGTTTGCTGTGTCTGTCAGCGTAGTGTCCAGAGCATGGACGTGCTACCAGGAGACAGGCCAGTACATCAGGAGACACCAAGATTAGCAAATTCACCACTGGTGCCCTGTGCTCTTCACAGATGAAAGCAGGTTCACACTGAGCACATGTGACAGACGTGACAAAGTCTGAAGACGCCGTGAAGAACGTTCTGCTGCCTCCAGCATGACTGGGTTGGCAGTGGGTCAGTAATGGTGTGGGGTGGCATGTCTTTTGGGGCCCCACAGTCCTCCATGTGCTCTCCAGAAGAAGCCTGACTGTCATTAGGTCATTGATTGTCATTGATGAGATCCTTAGACCCCTTGTGAGACCATATGCTGGTGCAGTTGACCCTGGGTTCCTCCTGATGCAGGACAATGCTAGACCTCATGTGGCTGGAGTGTGTCAGCAGTTCCTGCAAGACGAAGGCATTGATGCCCAGACCTGAATCCAACTGAGCACATCTGGGACATCATGTCTCGCTCCATCCACCAACTCCACCTTGCACTACAGACTGTCCAGGAGTTGGCGGATGCTTTAGTCAGGAGACCATCCACCACCTCATCAGGAGCATGTCCAGGTGTTGAAGGGAGGTCATACAGGCAGGTGGAGGCCACACACACTACTGACCCTCATTTTGACTTGTTTTAAGGACATTACATCAAAGTCTGATCAGCTTGTGGTGTTTTTCCACTTTAATGTTGAGTTTGACTCCAAATCCAGACCATGGGTTGATACATTTGATTTCCATTGATCATTTTTGTGTGATGTTGTTCTCAGCACATTCAACCATGTAAAGAACAACGTATTTAATAAGAGACTCTCATCTTTTTAAGTGGGAAAACTTGCAGAATTGTTGACTGACAAATACTTTTTTGCCCGACTGTACATTTAGAAATTAAATTAATTACAATATCTGATTTTTTCTCTGATTTTAATTGATAGCTTTTCCACGCTGCTGCTTTTGCCTGGTGTGCTATAACTATGCATTTCCCAAGTGTGCGACTAATAAATGATGATTTTATCGTTTGAAGTAAGAACCGACAGTGTGATGGTGTATTTGTCAGTAGTTGGAGAGTGGACAGTGCTCCACTTGTGCAGTGCAAGGCCCACACTGTACGTTATTTATTTGTTTATTTGGTGATGAAGACCATGATTTGGTTGGGTGGCTGCAGATTAGGTCACTGTAGTGTCACTGTGCCCTGGGGCCTGGTTCTCCAAAATCTGCAGTGAAATGCCATCTGTTTGCAGAGGTCCCAGAGTGTGTGCAGACAGCAGCGCAATGGGGGTCACAAATCACTTCTAAATATAATGCACCAAGAAACTTCATGGGTCGTCTGAGGAGGAATTCACAGAATAAACGAGGAGCCAATCAGACGTAGGAGCTAACGGTGATGCTGTCTGATAATGAAGCACAGAAACCTTTACAGTAACACAACCAGACACATGAATTAACTAATTATGTGTGTGTGTGTGTGTGTGTGTGTGTGTGTGTGTGTGGGTTATGTCCTTTATTATAAATGTAGTTTCCCTGACAGATGTTCCAGTGTCTGATGTTTTAACAGCTTGTGTAAAGGTAACTCATTGTGACATTAAGTGCTTTTCATCCAGAGGAACCTTTTCATGGGAACCGTTCCCCTTTTTATGTTCTACTGAACTGAAGATGGTTAGACTTTTTAGAACACCATGAACATTTTTCTCCTTTTTCAGATTAGATACAGACTGGTAAAACTGTCCATTGATCAGATCAGGCAAAAGTGTAGAGATGTGTAATTGGACCAAATAAAACTGTACCGGGATTTATCCATATGAAAGTGTTTGATTCGTTCAGGTGTAAATGTTCTGTTATTGGTTCAGGTGTAAGTGTAAGTAACAGCAAACAAAAAACAAAAGGAACAAAAGAGCAAAAATGACTGGAAAACACATCAGGAAAACTAAAGATCGAGGATTTTTAAGTACTATTTAGTGTATGGTGATTGGTCCAGGCATAAGTGTTCAGTGATTGGTTCAGGTCTAACTTTATGGTGATTGGTCCAAACAAAAGTCTACTGGGACTGGAGGAGATAAAAGTGTACAGAAATTGATCCAGACAAAAGGGTACAGGGATTGATCCAGACAAAAGTGTACAGAAATTGATCCAGACAAAAGGGTACAGGGATTGATCCAGACAAAAGGGTACAGGGATTGATCCAGACAAAAGGGTAGAGGGATTGATCCAGACAAAAGGGTAGAGGGATTGATCCAGACAAAAGGGTAGAGGAATTGATCCAGACAAAGGTTTACAGGGATTGATCCAGACAAAAGGGTAGAGGGATTGGTCAAAACTAATGTATACAGGGATTGATCCAGACAAAAGTGTACAGGGATTGATCCAGACAAAAGTGTACAGGGATTGGTCAAAACTAATGTATACAGGAATTGATCCAGACAAAAGTGTACAGGGATTGATCCCGACAAAAGTGTATAGGAATTGATCCAGACAAAAGTGTATAGGGATTGACCCAGACAAAAGTGTATAAGGATTGATCCAGACAAAAGTGTATAGGGATTGATCCAGACAAAAGTGTATAGGGATTGGTCAAAACTAATGTATACAGGAATTGGTCCCGACAAAAGTGTATAGGAATTGATCCCGACAAAAGTGTATAGGAATTGATCCCGACAAAAGTGTATAGGAATTGATCCAGACAAAAGGGTACAGGGATTGGTCAAAACTAATGTATACAAGGACTGGTTCAAATGAAAGTGTACTTTAATTGGTCCAGACAAGCGTATGGTGATTGGTCCAGACATAAGAGTGCAGGGATTTCTCCAGATGAAAGTCTATTAATGGCTTAATGACATCTCATGACAATGTTTGAAAAGCAGGGTTAAAGTAGTACTCATTCGCAATAAATCATATGGTTTATATGACAGATTTGTGTGTTTAATTTTTCCCAGGAATAAGAAAATCTGTGTTTATACAATACAAGTCATGAGAATTGACACGTGACTTACTATTCAGTGTGTAAATGGCTGCATGGTGTGATGCATTTACTTTCCTTATATAAAGCTGAGGAAAGTCACCTAGAACATGTCCACTCCCCTGAACCGAAGTGCTTCAAAAAAAATCTCCTGGACTTTACGGGTCAGTGAAGAAACGTATCTGCTATTACCCACACCAAATCGGATGATGGGGTAAAGCTGCTCAAACCGAGGCTTCGAGAAGAACAATGCAATATTGCCTGAAGCGAAAGGGAGCTTCTCTGCTGAAATTGGATTTAGAAAGTCACCGCACCTGCGTTCACTCGCACCTTTTCCATTTTCTGCCCCGACCTCAGTTCACTCCAGCCAAGGAGGTAATTATACCCCCCTACTTAGATGCAGGAGCGATAACAAAAACATGTTTATATCAATTATTTCTCACATTTCTGCTGGTGTAGGGAGGGGCCTGCAGGATTGTGGGGGTGGAGGTGCATAGGCGTGTGTACTAATACCATTTTCTTTATTATTTTCTTTATTTCCACCAAATTCAAATGTTTGGTCCCTCGTCACGCGGGGCACTAACCCTTGGATTATGGACGAGGATTTTTTTTGTTTGCGTCATTTCTTGAACAATTATCCAGTTGTCCATTAGGCAGGTGTGGTGACGGTGAAACTCAAGCGCAAAACTACAGACACCTTCTAAATGTGTCCTGGCAGGTGGTGTACATCTGAATTAGGACGTGGTGTGTCAGAATACACTGTGTAAAGCAAGCAGACAGCGTCTACATAATAGAACACACATTTCCCAAAATCTGCATCAAAGACGAGTAACGATTTCATACACAAGGACCCGCAATCGACAGCAAGAGCACAGTGAGGAGCTCTGAATGGATTGTTTATGCTTGTATCGTCTGGTCGGTGGAATGAAAAGGAAGTGCTGCTTCGTCTCGCAGCGGGAGCGATAATTATAGTTGGAAAAAGAAACATCTCCGAGGTTTAATCTTTGAGAATTTGTGATTAGTAAGATTATGCCATCCATTGAAGTCGACAGAATGGCTTTCAACCTCCTGATTGTGGAGCTGTCAGTCAAAGCACCTGGTACAGTGGTGTTATCTGCTCGTCTGAGGTACTGGGGGAAATTTAAAAGCCTGATTTTGTCGTCTAAGTTTGGTTGAGCTGCAGAACATCTCTAAACAAGTCTTCTTTGTTTACCTGGTAGCAGTGTGGCACAGTGGTGCAGTGGTTGTCAGTAACAGCAAGAAAGTCCTGGGTTCACTCTCCCGGTCAGCTGGGATCGGCTCCAGCTTCCCCGTGCTGGTTGGGTTCTTCTTATTGGTAACCATTCATTTGAGTGCCAGTGTGAGGCGTGGGTTCTTCTGTCAGCCAGTGGCCCATCCCCAGGGTTGTGATGCCGTTTGTGGGCTTAGTGTGAGTAGTGTGCTGCTCACGGAGCAATTAGCAACGGTATTAGACACGTAAAATGACTCAGCGTGGTTGCTCCCAGTCACTTCTTGGCCTCCTTCCAGTCTGGTCAGACTGGCATGGCTGCTGGTTCTCCAGCTGGCAGTGCAGGGGCCCGTTAGTAATATGGGTAGAATGCTTTGAGAGTTTTCCTCATTTACCACTGCCCTTTTAAAAATACCGGCAAGCTTCTTGGGTTGTAACATTCATGACTTCCCTCACCACACCGCGCTCCTTCTGCTTTCAGGAGGCGTGCTCCTGAGGGGAGGCGCACTCTGTTTTGTTCTGGGAGGTGGCGTGGGCTTGGGGAGGCTCCCTCTTGCTCAGGGACCTCTTCTGTTCCTCCACAGCTCGCTCGGTTTGTTTTCCATCTCTTTTCCGCACACTTGTATCCCTGTGCGGTCGCCCTTCGCTCAGCCAGATCTACTTTTTGCTTGAAGCTGAACACTGGTGTGATCCAGTGCTTACGTTCCCCTCTGGACATTATCTCATCTGCAGGGGGCGACCTAAACATCGACGCACACCCGCGTTCAGCCCCGGTTGAGCAACAACTGAGGAGATTATTAACCCACAATACTGTGCGGCTCTTATTACAAGAGTTTCTGCATATACTCGGGTTATTTTTGAGTTCTTACGGATCGCAGTATACACTACAGAGGATATACGGAAATGAATGCTATATCTTTTAATCCAGTAATCTTCTCCCCACTGTTTCCCCGTTTCTGTTTCAGATAATAATCTGGTCCCCTGCTGATTAATTATGAACGGAGGTGGATTTTTCGTGCCGAAACTGGAGAAAAGCAGGGTTTATGAGATCAAATGAGAGGCAGTGACAGTGTAATGTTAGCGTCCTCCCACAGCCTCCAGAACTAGCCGAGCTTTTACTTATCATGCATGGATCAAGTTCCTGATTTGGCTTGGGGATAGAAAAAAAGAGGTGTCTGATTTCTGCGTTTTTGATAATCTCTCTTCTGGTTCAGAGATTAAGGAACTTTTTTTCATGGCGGAGGTCAGGCCAGGGACTTAGCATCTATTTGCGGTGTCTTCGCAAGGATTGCTAATTAAGATGTTCTTGAAATAGACTCAAAGCACAATAGCAGCTCTTGTCAAATTTATCCCTGAACTTCCATAAACTTTGTCCAAGTTCAACAGCACTGACACTCCCACATTCCAGGACAACAGCTGTAGAGGCCATGGGCCGCAAAATGACACAAATGTGTATCCAGTCAAAATGATCTACGAGATCTAATCTGAACCGTACAGGACTGAAGCTATTAATACAGTAAGCAGGTCATTAAATATTTTAAAAAGGCTTAATGCAAATGATATAATGTACAGTGTATCGTATAAGCTACGCTAGTAGATCCGCATACAGGGGGTTCTCCACTTACAATTAATTTGACTTTTGAAAATTCACGGCTAGACGCTGCACCAAACCCTGTTTTATTTCATGGTATTTTATTTATGGCACTTAAAATGACAATACAGAGCCTCAGGTGGGTGAATATCTCCCTCTGATGGACTGACGAAGGAATGACCCCAGGACAAAACACCGCTTATTTAAGACTTGTGTCAAAATTCGACTTACAACTCACAATGCCGAGGACCCGCTGTACTGTTATTATCTGCCTATTGACTTTCACTCACTGGCCACTTTATTAGAAACACCCACCTTGTGCTTCCTCTCACTGGCCACTTTATTAGAAACACCCACCTTGT